>LPNX011167925.1:1220338-1354205 GCA_001517045.1 Pseudotsuga menziesii
TCTTGTGGCTCACTCTTGATCCGTGTCAGCTGGAAATGGTGTAACCATTGATCTTCACCTTGAAGTCCTCATACTATTGGGTGATCTCTTTGACCTTCTCCTTGATCTTCTCAGTAATTTCCTTGTTTTGGGTCACTTTGTGCTCCAATGGGCATTTGAAAATATTGGCACTGACATCTCTTTAGACATCTTGAAATTCCTGAAGCACTAAAACTACCTTTATTGAAAGTTGCACTCCAACATCTTGGAATTCCTCCAATTGTGTGGTGTGCCACTGTTGACGCTCCCTTGCCTTTGCAACGCACTATCGTAAAGCCTTCAGTTCAACGGCCTCTGTGATATGTGCAATGGGTGGAATCTATTTAAGTGATGTCCTCACTATGGCCAACTGTCATTTAGACTCCTGCAACTGCGTTGTAATTTTCTCCAACTACGCATCTTGGACTATACTACCCCAAAATTGTGTAGTCACGTCAATGACTTGCTTTGCTTCTTGTTCTAGTTCCTCTAGCTGTGTCACCAAGTCCTCAATGGTGCTTTTTCTTTCTGCATCCTACTATGGTGGGGTTCCTGTATTTACCAGGGCATGCAAATCTTCATTGTCAAGCTTAAACTGTAAAATTATGGCCCCAAGTTGCTCTTCTTTTGCCTTCGCTTCCATGTCCTTAGTGTTTTTCAGCACTTGTTGACAAGCAACTGAAACTTCCTTGTCTAAGCTCACCCTGTTGTCCTAGAGTTGTGCTTTCTCCACTATCAATCGATCTTGCTCCCTTTTAAGTGCCTAAATATCCTTTTATTTCTCCTATGTCATTCTATCTTGCTCCTCTTTAAGTGCCTCAATCTCTTTTAGTGGTTCAGCCTCTTTCTCCTGCGACCTCAAAAGGTGGTTGCCAATTATGTGCTCTGTATCTGCCAACTCCTGATTGGAAACCTCTTGCAATGGCACCAATGTCTGGGTTGATAGTTCATTGATGTCTAGTGAAAGATCCTGAAATTGTTTAAGATCTTCTTCCCAGTGATGATCGAACCAACCTTCAGGAAAGTGGTTGCTTCTAGTACCCTATTTAATACTGCATCAATTAATGAATCAAGGTGATTTTTTACCTCACCAAATCCATCGGTGTCATGTTCCCATTTTGACAGCACCATGAAGTAGATCGAACCCCATGGATCCTAGTGACAGATTGAATTAAATAATTAATAAGGGGTTAAAATGAGGCAATTAATTAATTAGGAGTGTGCATTTAATTTTATCCATAGTTGCTACCCACTTGAAATAAATAATTATAGAGCATTTAATATTATTGATGCCATTAATATTTTTATTAATTATGCAATTAAATGATAAACTTGCCAAGTCAAGTAAGCACTAGAGTCCAAAAATGTTGCCAAAAATGAGAAAAGAGAAATATTTCAACAAAAGCAGCATAAATCCAGAAAGCAGGATAAAACAGGAAAAGTAGGAAAGTAAGAAAAGCAGGAAAGTCAAAAAAAGAGGAAAAATAAGGAAAGGCAAAGCAAAGAAAAGAAAGGAAAGTATGTCCACTCATGGGTGACGTATTCTCACAAGTCACCATGCCAAGTAACTTGCTCAACAATTCAACATTAATTCTATAAAAGAAATATTCCAGCTCCATTATTCAGTTTTGATGATTTGATATTTTTTTTATGTTATGGGAGCATACTCTCTGAGTGTTGTGCCTCAAACCATTGGGTGATGATCCCCAAACCCCTCCTCCCTTTTCTTCCATATTCCTTTCTATATATTGTATGTATATGGAACACTAATTCCATCCAATGAATCTTATTCCAGAATTATATGACATCCTCCATCAAGTTCATGTCGAGCTCCAGTGAAGCCCATGCTTCACTTATGCTCACAGCCCCTTGCTGGTCATGATTCGGGCCTTCTACCCCTTAATTTTGGAAGCATATTTGTAATGGTCAATAAATAATGTAATTTATATTATGTAGTGTCATTATATTCTAAAAATTACATTTATCATTTTGATATATCTCATACCCTAAAGAATATTGTCTCAGCTTCATAAAAAGGGCCTATTTTATCAGTGTATGGGGGAATTGATTGAATGTGAGTGATGTAATAAATGTTATTATGCTGAGGAAGTGATTGAAATAAGTATTTATGTTCATATATATTATATTTATCTCTATTATAAATATCATGTTTTACAGAAATGGATTTAAGCTGATTTAATAGCTTTTTTAAGACCCTAACTAGATTACTAGCTTTTAATAACTAGTTTTACTAAAACTGATGTAAAACAACTTCTGTAAACTCAAAATGATATCCGTTAGTTCCCATGAGTCAATAATAGGTATAAACTCCCATATCCATCTCCATAAACTTTTCTTTTTTTTTGTACCACCTTTTTGGATCCTCCTCTGCCCAGGGTTTCCCTTGACCAAAACTGCCAGAAATCCCCAAATTCACCCAAAACTCCTTAAAAGTTTCCAGAACCTCATAAAAATGTATAAATATTTTTTTTTATGTTACATTAATGCTGGAAAAAACCTCTGCAAGTTTCCAGAATCCTTTGGTTGAAACAAACCGAACTACTCTCCTTAGTTTCACAATTTGGCTGCCCAGAAGCATGGTAGTAGGTTTTCGCAGTGCGAACTCTGAACCATAAATGGAACTAGATATAAATGTGTTAGGGGAGATGAAATTCCATGTCTAACATCTCTTTTTTTTCTTCCCACTGATCACTCTTTTCCTCTGCAAAATTTCCCAGAAGAAACCCTTGTTTTTCCCAATCCGAGAAGGCTCTACATGAACCAATTAAAATTTCAGAATTGTTTAAGTAAAATTAAAGAATTAAAGTGTTCATTTCTGCACACCAAACTTGGGACATCACAGTCGGTTGTCTACCTCTTCATCTGCTCTCTCGTAGCATCAGTCATTGTTGTAATGCCGGCAATGATGCGATTCAATTGTTCCTCAGTCACTGGTGTTGTGCTACTTATTGCACCCTAGTCTTATTACTTCCTCATGTGGGACTCCTCAAATATTTTCTCTACTTCTGAATCAATTGGGGTCTGTGTCAATGCTTCATTTGATTCATGGTCACTCGGTGGGTCTGGTAGAGGGTCCACTGGTGCATCATCTGGTGGACCTGTCGATACTTCCTCAATGCTTACAGGTTCACATTAGTCCACAAGCCAATCATCAACAATGACCTCTAGTTCGACATCAAAAATATTATATGTTGTTGGAAACCACTGGTTATATGGATTTCTCCATGCCTACACATGAATGGCATTTGTCCCAATCGCAAACCAGACAATGTGTTGGAATTTCATCACTGCCTCCTCTAACGGTCACGGAATATTCATAGTTGTAGACTACAACACCTCTCAATATATCCAGAATTGAATCGAGTAGTCCTTGAGCCACTCACTTTCCTTCACATACCATAGGTTCTGGTAGCACACCCCTTTACAAACCTTACTAGCGTCGATGTCCATACCATGATAATATTTAGGCTCCATCCAAGCAACAAGCGTAATTAAAATAAGTAGCTAGTTGTAAGTGAATGGTCTTTTCTCCTCCTGGATGGCGAGTGCATCATCCATCAACTAGTTCATTAAAAACAACAACCAGTTCATCTGCACCCCCTGCATGCACTATTTTTTGCATGCAATGACTCTCGAAGTGCACTGGTTGGGTCATTTTTTCCTAACTATCTTTCTTGACAGAATCCTTGCGGTGATGCAAACAGCCTGATCATTTATGTTGTTGAAAACGTATGCCTTCCCATCACACTACAAGTTATACCATCTCTTTAGCTTTGCTGCCAGCTTCTTTTCATTGTCCTTCCCCCTAAAATACTGTGATGGGTCGGGCCCCTCCTTGTCTAGCACTGTGATATCTGAAATGAGCACAACAGTGACTGCGACCGGCTAGTCCAACCACAAGAATCCGCCATGGAAGCATGCCAAGAACTGCTTCATGCATGTGTTTTCTTCTGTCAACCACCCAAAGTGTGGCATGTTGATGAGTCCGAACAGCCCTCATATCTCCAAATTGTGTGCCCAGTCATGTGGAATGTGTGCTACTAGGCCGCCTCCTACCTATTTCGTAGGTACATATGGATTTGTAGTGATATTCATCGATGCGAGCAGATCGTGATCTTCATATCACATTCACATGATCAAGGGAATGATGTCCATGGTGCATACAATGCCCTATGGTATCGAAGGCATCCTTACTAGGTACCTCTGATTCTTCGTAGGCTTCCTTGGCTTTGCATCGGGTCAACATGGAGGCACATAACTAGGGATGTCTGCCATAGACACCCCTGTATGGGCTGAGGAGACCTCATCCCCTAATTTCAATGGTCCCATATGTGCAGTTGAATCCTCCTATGCTCACATAAAATTTCTAGTTGTCTGCTTCTTCTGAACCGGGGATTTGGGCCACTGCTCCCCCCTCTTCTTCTTCAGAACTGATGATGAACCAACAAGCATGCTTGTGACCTCTTGTTCGATGGGCACCCCTATAATTGGTGAATATCTCCTACTTGAACTCTCTACTACTATCAGTTCACTCAGCATTCTGCACAAGTTCCCCCAATTTCTCAATGGGCACCGCAACCTTACGCTACTATGTAACTCAACTACTCAATGCAACTCAACTCACTACAACAACTCTGTAACTCAATCAACAACTCAATATTTCCCAATGGTGAATTTCAACAGTGCTCTGCCTCTTCTTATAGCATCGAGTTGATCGCTCACCCATTATGACCAAATCATTACAATCTCTTTAATCATTTGGACCAAATCATGTATTAATAACCCGAATCTTCCACCGATCCTTCCAATATAACAGTCGGATCCGGCATTAAGGCGTGTCTTGTCCAAAAGCACCAACAGCTTACTACTTTAATTGTTGTATTTATTGTTGATTTGACTATGTCACGGCCCCACGACCATCGCCACATGACTTCCTAACCATGATACTGACTCCTCTACTTGGGAAGCTACTTCCTCCTGGTGTGTCATCCTCCTAACTACCATCCTATGCAAAAACAAAGAGCTTTTTTTTTCATATCGTGCAGTGCCTCAAGTATCACGCGGCTCCAGGCGCTTCTTGTAGAGCTTCATCCTATTGTTGTTTACCAACTTAGGAAGCATCGCACCATCTAACTGTCATAGTTGTACTATGCCTCCTAAAGTAATGGAATTAATGACATATGGACCTAGCCAATGCATATGTAACTTACCCGGATGTTTGGTGAACTTGTTGTCATATAGCAGCACCAGGTCCCCTTGCTGAAAATTTGTGTTCTTGATATGTCGATCATGTCAATATTTATGTCGATCCTTCTCAACACGCTGGTGAAAACCTGCAATAAAGTGATCTTCCTCTAGCTGCACCAACTGCACTAAGCGTTCTTCTAAAGCTCCTTCATCATCCATGCATTTCGTTGTTGCAATGCACAAACTCGAAACATTGTACTCCATGGGAATGAATTCCTCCTGCACATACACCAACTTGAATGGTGTTTGTCCTATCAATATTTTGCAAGTGGTGCGATATGCCCATAAGACTGCTGGAATATCCAAATACCAGTCATCATGATTGACATTGCACACCTTTGTGAATGCGTGTTCCAACACCTTGTTGAACGCCTCAACTATCACATTTGCTTGTAGATGATACGAGGTAATATTCTTATGTTATATCTAAAGCTCCTTTTTCAATGCGTTGATCATGTGATTGATGAATTTTCTCCCTTGATCGCTTATCAGTATCTTTGGACACCCAAACTGAGTAACAACGTTATCAAATAGGAACCTCACTGCTATCATAGTGGTGCAACATACCATTGGTGTGGCCTTTGCCCACCTTGTCAGATAATTCATTGGTGTAATAATATATCGTGCTCCCATACCCTTTCCAAGTGGGTTGATTGGTCCCACAAATTTTAGAGCCCATTTTTCAAATGGTTGTAGCATCACATGAGGTACTAAATGGCATCTCGTCCCTCCTTGATGGTTTTCTAGTCCTTTCACAAACGTTACAATTCCATGCATAGTCAGTTCCATCACCATGGAGATTCAACCACCAAATCCTTGCATGGAGTACCTTCCTGATAGTAGCATGACCTCCATAGTGTCCACCTACAACTTCTACATGTTCTTCTACTAATACTTGCCCTTGTTCATGCAGTAGGACACATCATCGTAAGATCTCATCTGGTCCTAGCTTATAGATTTGTCCAACGATCAACTAGAAATTCGTGTCTTGAACAACCAGTTGCTTCTTTTGACTTGTAGTAATCTCTTCTGGTTTTGTTCCCATTTCCAAAAACTAAATTATTTTCTCATAGTAATCATCAACCATCTCAACTCTGAATAGTTATGCATCTGGAAACCCATCTTCAATTTTTGTCTATTCTTCACCTGTCTCAATTTGCAATAGGTGATATGGGCCTGTATTCAAGTGACCCATATTCACAATTATCTCAAAATCAAACTCTTGAAAGATCAGTAGCCAACAGCATATCTCCCCCCCCCCCAACACAGGCTTATTCACCAGGTATTTTAAATAATATTTGTTCGTGAACATCTTGAAATGACCTCCCAATAGGTAATGTCAAAAAAATTGTAGTGCATATACCTTTTCCAAACCTTCCCTCTATGTTGTAGTATAATTCTTCTTCGTAGATGACATCTTTCGACTAGTGAAATCAATTAGGTGATCAAGATCTCCTTCTCCTGGCTATGCCAGCACCACTCCCAGCGCAATTGACGATGCATTAACATGAACATGGAACTCCTTGGTCCAATCAGGAAAAACCATATTGGTGTGGAAGCCATCTTTTCCTTTAATGTGTCAAAAATTCACTGACACTACTAGCTCCATACAAATACCGCATCCTTCTTTAGCAACTTCTCCATAGGGGTTGTGATCATAGTATAACCTCTGATGAACTTGCAATAATATCCTATGTTTCCTAGTGTCTCTCTAATTTGTTTCACATTTTTTGGTGGTGGCAAGCCCAAAATCAGTGCATTCTTGGTTGGGTCAACCAACAGTCCTTGCTTGCAAACAATGTGTCCCAAGAACATCCCAAAAGGTGCACAGAAAATGCACTTCTTCGAGTTCAGCGCAATCTGATGTTGTCGACATCGATCTAGCATCACTCACAGGTTCACTAGATGGTCTCTAATCAATCCATAACCTTCCAGTCATCCATATAAACTTCCAGAAACTTCTGAATAAAAATATTGGATGCAAGGAAAAAAATCCTTGAGAATATCATAGGTGCATTCTTTAGTCCAAATGGCGTCACAGTGTACTAAAAACATCCCCATTTAGTAACAAAGTTTTTCTTGTGGTGATATTCTTTCACGATCTTAATTTGGTGATAGCCAAAAAATCCATCTGTGAAAGAGTATATATCTTGACCACCCACTCTTTATAGTACCTCATCAGTGAATGGTGTCAGAAATGGGTCACGCAGACATGCATCATTCAATTTCCTAAGGTCAACACAAATTCGAACCTCACATGTCTTCTTATCTTGCACTACCATGGGACCGATCCATTATGATTCCTCAACCCTATTATCCCACCCTCTAGAATTCTATCAAGATCAACCTTAACCCTTTCCTTGTATCATGGATTCAACCTATGCATCCACTGCTTCACAGGCTTTGCATCTAGATTCAACAGGATCTTCATCTCTCCAATTTCTCCCAATATTCCCTTCATCTCAGAAAACTTTGTCGGAAACAAATCTTGGAATTCATGCAACAGATATGTGATATTTTCCATGGTTTCTTCATCCCAGTATTTCCCAACATTTGCGAACTTCGGTTGCTCCTCTGTCCCAATGTTGACCTTCTGAAATTTTAATGGTTGATTCATTGGATATGTCAGTACGTCAGCTGATGCGACATCCCGACTGCCTTCTGTCTCTGGAATGTTGATGTTCTATGGATCATCACCATCATCTAGTCCTCTTGTTACATTGTAGCACTCCATCATCAACTACATTCAACATGTTCTATGTGTATCCACTGTATATGCAACTGGAACTATCTACAGAACAACGCCACAAATGTGTTGCAGTGCACTATGAATAGCTGTATTCATATCCGTGAAACTGAAGATGTGATTGAAGAAAATTGTCAACTCTTCCCAAGTAGTGATCTCTCTACACAACTTAGATGACACATACCAAGACCACAACATCTCATCCAACATGTGGACAAAAGCATGGACCCACTCATCCTTTGTTCGTGAGGCCCACATGGTCTGACACACAATCAAATGATCGTGAGGATCATTCCTCCCATCGTACCTATCGGTGTGGTAATTCTCTACTTCACCAAAACAAACTATCATCAACCTGTGACACTATGACCACCCATTTATCAAATTCTTATGTGTCACCAACCAACATGTTGGAGTAGCCTTCAACACTTCATACCAACGCCAGCAATCGCTGCGGTTCTGACCCTATTTGCATTAAATATATATGATGTAAATATTGTAGTTAATCATGGTGTGGAGCTAAAGGAAAAATCCCCACCATTGATTTATTGTTTTATGTTTCGGCGATTAAAATTGATGCCGATAGAATTTTTGCTAGCCGACACATTATAATTTTTGGACATCATATAAATATGCAATTTAATTGAAAACCCACAACCAGTTATGTCAATGCAACAAATAATGAGATGGTGGCATGATTTCCTAAGGATAAGGAGGGGGAATATTTAACCTTGAGCCATTTGGGTAAAAGCCATGTGCCAAAAGAAAAAACCCAAAAAACTTATGCCCATCCCCTCATGCATTCACGTTTTCATCTTCCCTCAAGTTTTGGAGAGCAACGGGACATTTTTCGATCATCCATCCTTCACGTTTTCATTTTTTTCCTCATAGTGCATGCCAGTCCATCAGTTGGATCTCACTGAAATGTCATGGTCCATTTTGATCATTCTCTATTCCATTTTGTTCATGTGCATTGTGTGTTCATCCTTATTGCAAAACCATGTTTTGTTCTGGGTTGTTCGCCTGTTGTTGCCATCCTCAGTTTTGTTGTACAGAGTGAGTGGAAGCATGTTTTGCTTTGTTGACATTGTGGTTTGTTGTGTGTGCATATTTTTCCTTGGTATGAACTTTTTTGGAGTGGAATTGGGTCTGAACTAGATTGATAAACCTAGTGTAGGAAGGAACCTCACAAATAGATCTAGAGGGGCTAGTTTTCTTCTTTACACACCCTGAACAACACTGGAATGGAAGGCATAGCCTAAGGAACTGTGTAGCAGAGAAGGGGATGGTTCCTTGTGTTGGGTGTGTAGATGTTTTAGGAGCCAAGCCCGATCTATTGCAAGTGTCCATAGCTCAGTGGTTGAGCTTGCTAGCTTAGGAGTTCAAGCTTTCCAGCTCCTTTGTAGCCTGATAAACCCATCTGTTAGTTGGCTTGGATGGTATTTAATGTGAATGTTGGCTTGACTTACTACAGTCTGATAAAACCAATAGTGAGATGGCTTGGATGTGTGGCCTAATAAACCCAGCTGTTAGCTGGCTTGGCTGATTAGCTTGCTAAACCCAACAATATATTGGCTTGTTTGTTTGCATCCTGATAAACCCAACTGTGTTGTCTTGGCTTAGTTTTGTTGTATTCTTGGCTATGTGTGAGCCTGCTAGTGTTCCATATTCCTTGTGGGAATCATGCCCAACTTAGGGGTGGTAGTGCTGCTAAGAGATTGATGAGTGCACTGGCCTATGGTTGGGTGGAACGTTGCAGCGTCGTAGCTGGTTGCAGGAAAAAATTCTTTCAAGATAAGTATTCTTGTCTATATTAATCTATGCAATTGTATTTTCTTAATGAAATATGATGAACAGGCCTATGTGTTGAATTGATGAATTGATTCCACCGCTGTATAATTGCAATTGTATGCATCTGGGTATGTTTTCTTTCAATGCATTTTTAAATTACGTTATGGGGATTAGATTGCTGGATTGGTGATGACCTGAATGATCAAATATGTCCAAGACTTTTGTAACAGGTTGAATTTCCTCCCATAAATATTTCTTTCCGCGAGGTGCGAGATGTGGAAATGTCCTTCTATAAATTCTATGCCCCATAGATTTCCTTCTGTAACTTGTAGGATGTGGGATGCGGAATGTGGCTTCACAATATCTATTTCTGCAAATATCTTTCCAGAACTCTCCTTTACGCATGCGGGATGCGGTTTCATAGTCTCTATTTCCGTAACTAATTATATTCGCAATGGTCTATTCCGCATGTGGGATACGGGGTGCGGAATGCGGGATGCGGGATCACAATTTCCATATTTCTCTGATTCTGCAAACTCAAGCTTTTTGTACCTTTGATTCTTGTGGGTTGACTCTCAGCCGTTGATTTGTCTCCAGATGTGGAACAGATTGTGACCGTTGATTTCCGTCATAATATTTCTCTGTCATTCGATCTCCTCTGAGATATTTCTTCGTAGATCATTGACTTGATCACTGACAGAATCGATTCTCTACTATTGGGAAGTTAGAGAATTTGTATTCAAACTTGAATAGAGTGAACGCAAGATGAATTCATGCCTCTATAGATTTTTGTGAAAATAGAGAATCTCATCAAAATATATACAAAATTCAATGAACTTCGAGTTGGATTCTCTTGCAGCAATCAGAGCGAGCAATTACGGTCGCATTCTCTCTCTCATGGACGGGAGGGGACATGACAGTGTGGTATTAGAGCTATGGGTTGCAGCATTGGGCCTTGATGGGCCAAGTTGAACAATTAACAGACTTGTTGGTAAATGGTTTTTACTTCTGATTTTATTATGCAGCTAACAATTTTGTTTATTAACACATTTTTCATAATTATAGTCACCCTCAAAGGGTAGCATTCCAGATAGTGCGGTTTGATAAATTTGGTTTGGATGAGCCATGAGAACCAACATGTGTGATGATGCATAGAACCCCAATGAATACAAGGAATGTGATATGAGGGAAAATTTCTGATTTGGAAATGTTGAGACAGAGTCTAATGGGAGGAGGTTTCAAGATACTCCCCCAGATTTTGCGGCCACCATGAGAAGCCTAAGGGTGGAGATGAAAATTCATAGGGAATATAATGCAAGATTGGTTAAGGCACTGGAGGAGCAGAATCAGCTGAATGCATCCATGCTGCAAATTTTGATAGACATTCAGAGGTAGATGAACTCTGGGGACAGGAAAGTGAGACCATAAGGAAGTAAGAGCACTGCTAGAAGAAGAAAGAGATCTCCTAGTGGGTCATCTGACTCTGAAGGATCCACTGGTGGTTCAAGTTATTCTTCCCACAAGAATAAGATAAAGAGGCACTACTAGAATTGTCCATGTGATGAATTTAAGAAAGCAAGGCCTCCTACCTTCAATGGTGAGATAAATAATGGTCAAGAAGCTGAAGCTTGGCTTCTTGGGATGACGAAATATTTCCAAGTCCAAGACTACTCGGGAAATATGAAGGCTAGGGTAGCCATCTTCAACTTGACTGGAAGAGCATCCATATGGTTGGAGCACTTCAAGCAAGTGAAAAATATTAATGAAAGGAATATTGTGTGGAAACAGATGTAGATGTATTTCAAGCAAAAGTACCTCTCTGACAGGTACTATGATGATAAGATCAAAGAATTCCATGAGCTAAGATTAGGGTTGTATGCCATGGAAGAGTATGCAAACAGGTTCTTGGAGTTGTTGAGGTATGTCAGGTACATCAAAGATGAAAAAGTAAAAATCTAGCATTTCCTGAGTGGATTTCCTCAGTATTACAAAGACATAATTGAGTTTTATGAACCTAGAACTCTAGAAGAAGTGATAAGGAAAGCTAAGTATTTCTATGAGAAAAGCAAATGCAAACCTAATTATCATAAGACATGGAAAGATAAGAATAATGAGAAGTCTGACCAAAGGAAGAAAGTTTTCAAACCTTCTAACTTCAGGAATCAGCAAAAGCAGACATCCCAAGTTGAGAAGCATCCAGCTAGAGTGGTGGGAGAAAATCCAAGAGAACCACAACAAAACAAAGAACTACTCCAATGTTGAAAATGTGGAGGACCCCACATGCACAGGAATTGTCCACTTGAGAATGAGAATTAAAGGCCAACTTACAACATTCAAGAGGCAAAAAAAGTGGGTCAAGTAGCAAGGGTCATCCCTAGGATCTATGCAACACTGGAGGACCTCCAGGAAGATCACTAGTCAATTGTGGTTGAAGTTGCAGGTAAGATTATTGAGCGATCTGTTTCTATTTTTATTGACCTTGGTTCTACTCACAGTTAAATTTCCCCTAGAGTAGTGGAGATTTGTGTTTTTAAGAAATTAAAGCATAGCAAATCATGGTTAGTTCAGCTAGCCATTGGAAGTAAGAGAAAGGTTCATAAAGTGGTAGAGAAATGTACATTGGTGATGAATGGATTGGTCCCTTATGTAGATCTGAATGTTCTACCACTTGGTTCCCATGATGTTCTCCTTGGAATGGATTGGTTAGAAGCTCACAGGGTAAAGCTCAACTATTATAATAAGAATTTTGATTGAATGGATGAAGAAGGGAATGCAATAGTTGTAAGAGGCATTCCAAAGGTGATTTTAGTGAGGAAGATTTCAGAAATGCAGTTGAAGAAGTTTTGTAGGAAAGGTTTCCAGTTGTATGTAGCTCATATTGTGGAGGCAACAGAGAATGAAACTCCTAGGTTGGAGGAATTTCATGTGTTGCAGGAATTTAGGGATGTTTTTCTTGATGAGATTCTAGGGCTTCCTCCAAAGAGAGATGATTAATTTCACAATTGAGCTTGTTCCAGGAGCAGCACCAATATCCAAGACACCCTACAGAATAAGTAAACCAAAAATGCTAGAGCTGAAGATGCAGTTGCAAGAGTTATTGGAGAAGAAGTATATCAAGATGAGTGTGTCTCATTGGGGAGCACTAGTTATGTTTGTGAAGAATAAAGATGGTACATACAGATTGTGTATTGATGACAGATAACTGAACAAAGTCACTGTGAAGAACAAATATCCTTTGCCTATAATTGATGATCTCTTTGATCAAATGAGAGGAGCAAAGGTATTTTCCAATATTGACTTGAGATGAGAATCAAGGATGAAGACATTCATAAGACAGCCTTCAGAACAAGGTATGGACATTATGAGTTTGTAGTGGTACCATTTGGTCTCACAAATGCACCATCTATATTTATGTGCCTTATGAATAGTGTCTTCAATAGGTATTTGGACAAGTTTGTTTTTGTTTTCCTTGATGAGATTCTTATTTATTCTAAGAATGAGGAAGAGCATGAAGAGCATCTGAGATTGACATTACAATTGCTCAGGGAGCATCAGTTGTATGCAAAGTTGAGCAACTGTGACTTCTATAAAGATAGAATTCAGTATTTGGGTCACATTATCTCAGAAGAGGGTATATATATGGAACCTAACAATATTGAAGCCATTGTGAATTGTCCTACTCCAAGAAATGCGATAGATGTAAGTTCTTGTATGAGGCCTATAGGATACTATAGGAAATTCATTGAAGGATTCTCCAAGGTCACACATGCCATCACTTCTTTGCAAATGAAGGGGATAAAGCTTGAATGGACATCAAGGTGTGAAGAAAGATTCCAGCAATTGAAGAATCTTCTCAGAAGTGCACTATTCTTGAAAGTTGCAGACCCGAAGAAATATTTTGTGGTGTGCACTGATGCATGTGGTCAAGGAATTGGAGGAGTTCTTATGCAAGACAACCATGTAATATTTTATGAGTCAAGAAATTTTAAGGATCATGAGAAGAACTATGCCACTCATGATATAGAACTTGTAGCCATAGTACATGCTCTCAAGATGTGTATTCATTACTTGATGGGGTAGAATATTTAAGCTAAGGACAGACCATTTTGGTCTAAAGTATTTGTTTGATTAGCCCACTCTAAATGCTAGGAAAGCTATATGGCTAGAGTTTTTATGTGAGTTTGATTTTGAAATCAAACAAATAAAAGGAAAAGACAATAAGGTAGCTGGTGCACTCAGCAAGAAGGTGCAGGAAATGCATGTGGCATCTCTTAGTATTTTCCAGTCAGATTTGAGATAGCAGGTTGTTAATCATTATGCTAAAGATGAATTGTATGCGTAGATCAAGGATAAGTTGCAGCAGCAAATCCTTGAGAGACAACATGATTCCATCATGGTTGTGGTGGAAAATTTGAAAAAGGAAGCACATTTTATACCGGTTAAGTCTACGCATAATACTGATCACATTGAAAAAATATTCATGAAGGAGATTTTCAAATTGCATAGATTGCCTAAGGCAATAGTCTCTAACGGAGATGTCAAGTTCACTTCCAATTTTTGGAAGGGATTGTTTTAAAATTTGGGTACAAAGTTGAATTTGATCACTGCCTACCATCCTCATACTAATGGGAAGACAGAAAGAGTTAACCAGGTGCTTAAAGACATGCTTTGCATGTATGTGATGGACAAACCAACCAAGTGGAAAGATTATTTACACTTGGTAGAATTTGCATATAAAAACGAATAGTAAGCATCCCTGGGGATGAGTCCATATGAATCTTTAAATGGCAGGAGGTGTAGGACACCAGTGACTTGGGATAATCCAGTGAACAAGGTTGTGCTTGGTCCAGAATTGCTCGAGGAGATGGAGCAGGAGGTTGTAAAGATTAGGCAAAATATGAAAGCATCTCGGGACAGACAAAAAATCTATGCAAATAAGAATAGGGTGAACAAAGAGTTCAATGTTGGGGATCATGTTTACCTCAGAGTGAGGGCAAAGAAGAGTTCCTTAAAGCTTGAAATTTGTGCGAAGATGTCACCTAGATATGGTGGGTCATTTGAAGTGCTTGAAAAGATAGGGCTAGTTGCATATAGACTTGCATTTCCTTCTAGCACTAGGGCTCATAATGTTTTTCATGTTTCTTTTCTTAAGAGATATGTACATGATCCTAACCATGTGATAAATTGGGATGTGATTCAGGTGGAACCCAAGGAAGAATTCCAAATCGATCCAATGCGCATCCTTGACAGGAAGGTCACAATGCTCCAGAACCAAGCCATAGGGAAAGTAAAGGTGAAATGGGAGCACTATGGTCTTGAAGAGGCTACATGGGATATGGAAGATGGCATGTGATTGGCACATCCATTTTTTTCAATTCTATGGAGCACTGAGGGCGATACCATCATAGCATTTTTGTTCAACTTTGTAAAGGACTAAGGACAATGATGTTGAAGGGGGAGGGGAATGTAACACCTCAGTTTTGACCTTATTTGCATTAAATATATATGATGTAAATATTGTAATTAATCATGTTGTGGAACTAAAGGAAAAATCCCCACCATTGATTTAGTGTTTAATGTTTTGGCAATTAAAATCGATGTCGATGGTATTTTGTGTTAGCCGATACATTATAATTTTTGGACATCATATAAATATGCAATTTAATTAAAAACCCACAACCAGCTATGTCAATGCAACAAATAATGAGATGAAGACGTGATTTCCTAAGGATAAGGAGGGGGAATGTTTAAACTTGAGCCATTTGGGGAAAATCCATGTGTCAAAAGAAAATACCCAAAAAAACATATGTTCATTCCCTCATGGATTCATGTTTTCATCTTCCCTCACATTTTGGGGAGTGGCAGGACGTTTTTTGATCATCCATTCTTCATGTTTTAAGTTTTTGCCTCATGGTGCATGCCATTCCATCAACTGGATCTCACTGAAATGTCGTGGTCCATTTTTATCATTCTCTATTCCATTTTATTCATGTGCGCTCTGTCTTTGTCCTGCTTGCAGAACCGTGTTCTGTTCTGGGTTGTTCGTCTGTTGTTACCATCCTCAGTGTTGTTGTGCAATGTTCTCCTCTATCATAGAGTGAGTGGAAGCCTATTTTGTTGTGTTGAAATTGTGGCTTGTTGTGTGTGCATATTTGTCCTTGGTCTAAATTAGTTTGGAGTGGAATTGGGTCTAAACTAGCTTGATAAACCTAGTGTCAAAAGGAACCTCACAAATAGATCTAGAGGGGTTGGTTTTCTTCTCTGCACACCCTGAACAGCATTGGAATGGAAGGCATAGCTTGAGGGACTGTGTAGTAGAGAAAGGGATGGTTCCTTGTGTTGGGTGCATAGATGTTGTAGGATCCAAGCCCGATCTAGTGTAGGTGTCAATAGCTCGGTGGTTGAGCTCACTAGCTTAGTAGTTCAATCTTTCTAGATCCTTTGCATCATGATAAACCCATATGTTAGTTGGCTTGGATGGTCTTTAATGTGAATTTTGGCTTGACTGACTATAGTCTGATAAACCCAGCAGTGAGATTGATTGGATATGTGACCTAATAAACCCAACTATTAGCTGGCTTGGATAATTAACTTGATAAACCTAGCAATATATTGGCATGTTTATTTGCATCCTGATAAACCCAACCGTGTTGGCTTGGCTGATTTTTGTTGTATTCTTGGCTATATGTGAGCCTGCTAGTGTTCCTTATTCCTTGTGCGAATCATGCCCATCCCAGGGGTGGCAGTGCTGTTGAGAGATTAATGAGCACACTGGCCTATGGTTGGGTGGAGCGTTGCAGCGACATAGCTAGTTGGAGGACAAACTTCTTTCAAGATAAGTATTCTTGTCTATGTTAATCTCTGCAATTGTATTTTCTTAATGAAATATGATGAACATGCCTATGTGTTGAATTGATGAATTGCTTCCGTTGTATAATTGAAATTGTATGCATCTGGGTATTTTTTCTTTCAATACAATTTTAAATTACCTTATGGGGCTTAGATTACCGGATTGGTGAAGGCATGAATGATCAAATATTTCCAAGACTTTTGTTAACAGGTTTAATTTCCTGCCATAAGTATTTCTTTCCACAACTTATGGGATACGAGATGTGGAAACGTCCTTCTATAAATTCTATTCCCCACATATTTCCTTCTGCAACTCTTCTTTCCCCACTCTTGGGATGCGGAATGTGGATTCACGATCTCTATTTTTGCAAATCTCCTTCTACAACTCTCCTTTCCACATGTGGGATGTGGGATTCGGGGTGCAGCTTCACAATATCTATTTCCACAACTAATTATATCTGCAACGGTCTATTCCACATGTGGCATGCGGGATGTGGGGTCACAATTTCCATATTTCCCCAATTCTGCTAACTCAATATTTCCGCACCTTTGATTCTTGCAGGTTGATTCTCATCCGTTGATCTCTCTCCAGAGGTGGAACAGATTGTGACAGTCGATTTCTGTCGTGATATTTCTTCGTCGTTCGATCTCCTCTGAGACATTTCTTCGTAGATCATCGACTTGATCACTGACAAGATCGATTCTCTGCTATTGGGAATTTATACAATTTATACTCAGACTTGAATAGAGTGAATGCAAGATGAATTCATGTCTCTATATATTTCTACAAAAATTAGGAATATCATCAAAATACATACAGAATTCAATGAACTTCAAGCTAGATGCTCCTGCAGCAATCAAAGTGAGCAATTACAGTCGCGTTCTCTCTCTTGTGGATGGGAGGGGATGTGACATTGGACATGTTTCATGTGGATCCACTAGATATGCAATTGGAACTATATTCATAACAATGTCATGGATGTGTTGCGGTGCACTATGAATAGCCGTCTTGGTATCCGCAAAATTGAAGGTGTGATTGAAGCAAATCGTCAACTCTTCCCAAGTAGTGATCTCTCTGTGCAACTCAGCTGATACATACCATGAGAACACCATCTCAACCAATGTGTGTACAAAATCATGGACCCACTCATCCTTTGGTTTCCAGTCCCACATGGTATGACAAACGATCAAATGATCGTCAAGATCATTTCACCCATCGTACCTCTCAGTTTGGTACTTCTCTACTTCACCAAAATGAACTGTCATCAACCTGGGACACAGCGACCACCCATTTATCGACTTCTTATGTGTCTCCCACCAACATGTTGGAGTAGCCTTCAATGCTTCATTTGACACCAGGAATCGCTACGGTTCTGACACCTTGTCCTCAAATTATACTAGAAACTCAAACAAATCCATAATTCCTTCATATACTGGTAATTCAATAGTCTCAGTTGTGACTCGGCACAATGACTGAGTAATCAGACCACACTTCTGAATTGACACCTCATGCATCTGATTCTGCCAGTTTTCTAAAGCATCATCAGAGTCTGAAGATGCAGAGCTAGAGTTACACCAACCAAGTTCATCGTCGGTAGTTGGATGGATGTAATCCTCTGAAATGTTATATGCATGATCCCATCCTCTTCCAGCTTATTCCTTAACTGGTTCAACATATCTTCATCCTTTAGTTGGATCCATCGAAGCTATGACTCTGATATCGAGGTTTTCAAAGGTCATCATGCGCTTCTTAAAATTAATCATCGCCAAGCTTAAATTGGCCCATCCAATCCCCAGCAGTGTAGGATATGAGCCTCAGCCATCAACAAATTCAATAACATAAAAATTGGCATAATTCTTTGTTGGAGGAGCAAGTCTGTATGTCGACTTGAACAACAGCTGACTTAGTCGATCAGCCAACTAAGTCAGTCAGCCGACTAAACTAGAGATTAGGTCGGCCGCCTAAGGTCATGTCGGTTCACCGAACCGATAGGTAGTTATTTTGTAACTATTTTGTAATCATATTTATTAGGATATTGAGCTAGATGAGAACTCAGTTCAGTTCTCTGTATTGTATGGACCCATTCATGTTAATATAATCTGTTAATTCATCTACTTGTGTTTATCTCTTGTCTTTGTTATGTATGTATGTTTTAGTATGTATTATTGGTAACCTTATGTGATCTGTGAGATTACAACATTGGTTCCATTACTGGTAGTACATGTCTAAAATGTATGCAAACAAATGATATCAAAACAGGAGATTAAGGACTGGTGGGAACGTAAAGTTGCAAATTATTTGTAGAATTACGCACGAAGAAACAGATTGACAATCGCACAAGCAAAAGAAATATTCTTTACAGAAACACATGAGAAGTTTGTAGAATTAGTGCCCCAACTTCTAAAGAAACTCCTGGATGAAAAAGCTGGAAGGGACTAAAAAACAATAGTTGCTAGAAAAACTGATCCAAGGGGGAAGAACAAACTTGTCGGAGTGGTTCAAAAAAATCACCGACAACTTCTGCGAGGAGCAAGCAGTAGAAGATAGAACTTCGATGGAAACCATCAAGGAGAAATTTTACATAGACCTCACCAAGCAATTTCTGTGCTCCTTACTGACCTTGTTGTTTAATTTCCTGATCAAGAAGGGAGTGGATCATATTGTCGAACCTCGTCCATCACTTCATGGACTACCATTAAACCCTAACTGGGCATAAAAACAAAAGAGGTGGGAAAAATTCATTGCAGAAAGGGAGTGGGAATACTTCCTAAGAAAGTAGACCGGACTATCCGGGCTTTCTAAAGCGTCGGGAAGGCTATGGGGGGGTAGCCGGTCATATGTCGGGATAAAGTGGAGTGGATTCTAGTCGACTAGAAGTAGATACCAATCACTAGTAATGAGAAGTCAACCAAAAGGTAAATCAAGAAGATAGTATCACACAAAGGTATGTCAGACGTTTAGAAAATAGAGAGGGAAGAGAGACAACTAAGGAGGGAAGAAAAAAGAGAAAGAACCTTAGTGCTACACAGAGGAATGAGGAATGAGTACGAGGGCGACCAACCAGGAAAGAAATCCACCAGAGTCAGGTCATGACCGACAAGAAGAAGGTGTGGAAGAAGAGGCATCCCCTGTGAAAGAAGAATTGTGGATAGAGCAGCCAGAAGCTCTCCAATTAAGAGCTCCCCAAGAAGGAACAACTCCATCTTTGTTGAATCCGCATACCCAGATAAAAAATATTGTTGAAGAGGACCTCCGACTAGGAGCTAGTGACTTTGGTATATGGAGTCAACTAGGCGATGAGACATACACTAGAAGACACCTCATTATACGTCGACCAGCAGAAGGAAATTGGGTTACCTTTCAAGCCACAGGGACTTCACTTAGTGAAACTCTCACATAGCACATGTGGTCGTGGGATATTAAAGAAAACCCTTAATTTCGAGAGATATTGACCCAAACTCTTTTCTTTGAAACCCCCTCCCAATACTTAAAACCTCCTCCCCACCCCTTTTTATACCTCAATCCTTATAAAACACCCTACCCACCCCCACCTTAAACCCCTCATCCCGCCAACACCTGCAAACTATTGGTTCAATTTTTGATAATTTTAAAACCCACAATATGAACTAAAGTGATTGGATATTGGCCAACAAGTGAATCCCCTTTGTTTCAAGCACTACCCTCCAACTGAAGTATCCACTTACTTTTACCAACACATGAAGGAGCACCCCCCTACCAAATATAGCTTTGGAGGACACAAAACATTCAGAACTACGGACAAGAAATTGCAGTTGGACATCAATAGAAGAAGTCAAAATCAACTGACTGTTGGTCGAAGACGAAATGACAAAAACAACTAATGGAGATGAAATTTCCGTCAATGATAGTTCTGAAGAGAGGAATAAGCAAATAACCCCACCACCCCCACCCCCACCTCCACCTCCTAAAGCAGCGATAATGATTCTGACATGGGTCACAAGTCAGCACACATTCCTCTATATGAGGGGGATGAGGACCCCAAATGACACTGGCTCATCTGTGACTCGACTTGGGAGACTAACCAAGTTACGAACGAAGATAGGCAAATGGCACAGTTCGTTGATGCCTTGAGGAAAAGGGCATTAACTTGGTATATGACCTTTTTATGAAAGACAACCTCAAGCAACCAAAGCTGAGATCAAAGTGTAATTTCTATCATTTTTCAAAACTCCAGATGCAAAACATCTGGCAGCAAAGAAATTAAAAACAACATCGCAAAAGCCAGGAGAAACTATCTGCGACTATGATAAGCGATGGAAAGACCTTCTTATCCAACTGGACTATGTTATAGATGAACAATTATTAATCCAGTGGTTTCTTGTAGGTTTATCTCAGAAAATATGCTGACACATAAGTCTGGAAATTTTCTAGTCTTACGAAGATGCGCTTACAAAAGCTCTCCAAGTGGAAATGGATAAGGACATACCAGCATACTACACTGATCATAGACTAGAAGAACAGCTTGAGATCATGTAGAAGTCATTAAAATAATTAAACCTCAAAAGTCAGGATATCTGGTGCATGAAGTGCTCGATGGTTGGACATTCAAAAGACAACTGTCAACAGGAAATCAGCCGACAAGATGTTCGATTCGTGAAGATGAAATGTTTTTGCAACATCTGCCAAGAGCATGGGGGCCACTTGACAAAAGATTTCCCATTCAACATGAAGAATGGTAAGGCATATTGGTGTGCAATTTGTGAAACAAAAAATCATAACACAGCTGATTGCCATTTGAACCTGAAGAACCGACAGAATTATCATGCAGTCTACCAGACCACTACAGTTGCACAAAATAATGAGCAAAACAACTTACCAAACTATCAGAACAATCAAAGATATGAAGTTTGAAGATACAAGCATTAGTATGACAATCAACATGGAGGCTACGGAGGTCGAGGTCGATTCTTTGAAATCGAGACAACCAACCACGTCGACCCATCCAATGCTTTACATGTTATAAGGAGGGACATCAGTATGCAGACTGTCCATATAGAGACAAAACTTACCTCAAATTTTGTACTCATTGTGGAGTAGGGGATCACTCACTAGAGGATTTCCCTACCATGCTGGATAAAATAAATAAAAAGAAGAATGTTAATGTCTTGTCGTGCATGCAAAAAACTGATGTAATAAACACAAAGAATTTGCATATTGTAACCCGACAAGGGACAAAAACGGGAAGTGATAACCCAAAAATCAGCAAAATAAAAGAAAAGAATGTCTACCCTGATCCACTTAAAGAAAAACAAACATATGAAGAAGCAACAAATATATTCAAAGAATTTGCACAACAGGAAGAGACTAATGACAATTGAGATAACACAATAAAAGAATTAATACTACTCGTACAAAAAGACAACTCATTATCCCAGTTAATCGATTTGCTATATGAAATAAAATACAACAACATCGAAAAACAAACAAAGAATATCAGCAGTTTAAATCAAAAATATAAAAGTGATGTCGACCCACTTATCGACCTAGAAATTGAAGGATACCATGTCCGACAAGTAGTGCTCAACTTTGGATCATAAGTAAACATCATGACGCATGACACTTGGGAACAAATGGGCAGACCTCGGCTATATGAGTCAGGTATATACCTGAAACTAGCTGACCAGGGCCTAATTGAACCTATTGGAGTCTGCAAAAACATTGACACAACTATAAAAGGAATCTTGACCAAAGTTGACTTCAAAATCATTGACCCTAATGAAGGATCCATCTCCTTCCCAGCGTTAGTCGGTCGACCTTGGGGTCGAAAGATGAAAGCATCGATATCCCTAGACATAGAGAGAATCAAATTAAAAGGAAATAGACAAAAGGTCATTGTACCTATTTATCCATCTCAAGGAGAACCTTGGACTGAACCTATCGATGAAGAATTCGGCATCCAACAACTTTATCAGATACAAAACAATGCAGATTATACAGAACCTAATATCTATGGAGAATTTCATTTAGGCAACCAAGACTCAGTCGATTATAATTTAGATGCAGAATTATATGATTGGGAATTTGAGAACTATGAAACACAAGCAATAGGGTGCTAGACTATCCAAAAAATACAGAAAATCCCCACCCAACAATGCTTCATAGTGTCCATTGGCCCAAAAATATTTAAGAAGAAAATTAGGGAATACCCTACTTTAAAACCTACCAATGTAAATACTACACAAATACCAAGATACAAGGAAAGAGAATCACCAGTCATGCATGTAGAACAAGTTTCCAAAAATATTGGTGAACATGGCCGACTTCAAAGCCCAATAGAAAATTTTACAGGACAAGCTGCTAGATGGTGGGATACCCACCAGACAAGACTGTATACCTGGACAGCAGCTTCAACTTTCTTTGTAGAAAGATTTGGAGAAAATAAGTAAACCAAACAGGCTCAAATACTTATATTCATCCAAGGACAGAATCCAGAAGATCATATTAAGACATGTGAAAAAGAATGGAGAAAAATTGGATACAAGGATGAACGAACATGGCCACACCTATTTCCATCAACCCTCACTGACTTACCAAACAAATGGTATAAAATGGAAGAAGCTAGAGGTGAAACATTCTTACGGTATGAACTCAGAGAAAATTTCAATAAAGATTTCAACTTTATCCCACAAAATGAAAAGTTGGTCGAAACAACAAAACATATTAAAGAATTTATACAACGGACAGAAAACAAACCCTTAAAAGATAACCGATAGAAAAGGAACTGTAACAATATAAAAATTGGGACAATACCACAGTCGACAAGACTACAGTTAGAAAATGAAAATACAGAAGGGAAAAGCTTTAGATGGAAATCAAACCATGTTGAAACGACCAAACCTATTCGTACAGTCCTTAAAGTTGAAACAACCGACAAGGAGGAGACTAACCGAATGTTTGTAACTGACTTCCCTACCACATTCTCCTAGTTTAAAGAAGGAAGCCGACCAATCAATGAAGCCAAAGCACCAGAATGGCTAGATGCTAAATTCAAAACTAGAGAATTCGACATCTTAAATGATGACCGACCAAAAATGGTAAATATTGGTGACTACTGGAGTGAAGAGAAGACCACAGAGATAGTAAACTTATTAAAAGAGTTCCAAGACGTATTTGCTAGAGATTATAAATACCTAAAAGGCTTAGTCCATGAAATGGGAGAAATGAAGATTGACACTAAACCTGATGTTCGACCTATGAAGAAAAGGCCATATAAGCTATCTCACAAATACAAAGAGATAGTCAAAAAGGAAATTGATAACATGCTTGCAGAAAGCATCATCTATCCTATTTACCAATCAAAATGGGAAATCCAATGGTTGTACAACCTAAGAAACATGATCCGACCAAACTAAGAATTTGTGTCGACTTCAGAGAACTAAATAAAGTGACACTGACAGACCCATTTTCAACTCCTTATGCAAATGAAATCTTAAATGAGGTTGCAGGACATGAATGCTACTCATTTACAAATGGATTCTCAGGTTATAACCAAGTGCCAATAGCTAAAGAGGATTTTTTAAAAATAACATTTGTATGTGAATTTGGCTCATTTTCTTACAAGTTTATGCCTTTTGGATTAAAAAATGCACCTGCAATATTTTCGAGAATTGTTGTCAAAACATTTCAAGAATATATTTACAAGACCATGGCTGTATACTTTGATGATTGGACAATATACTCCATGTTAAAGGATCATTGCAAGTGACTAAGACTTATGTTGGAAAGAAGTCGACAAATCCAATTAGCCTTAAATATCAAGAAGTGTATATTTGTCACCCCTATAGGGATATTGCTAGGGCACATTGTTTGTAAAGAATGTATTAAGGTCGACTTTGTAAAAATCAAAATTATCCTCGACCTAAAACCACCAATAAACCCAAATCAAGCCAGGGTGTTACTTGGCCACACGGGCCATTACAGAAAATTCATAAGATATTATTCAGATATGACCTATCCACTTGAAGAACTATTAAGGGAAGATAAAGAGTTCAACTGGATAGAGGAGTGCCATATATCATTCAAAAAATTAAAAAGAAAACTAGTCGAAGCACCAATCCTAAGGTTTCCAAACTGGTCGATCAAATTCCATGTTCATATTGATGCATCAGGCCTAGCAATAGGAGCAATATTAACTCAACTAGGAGATGATGGAATGGATTATCCTATAGTTTACAGTAGCAGAAAATTAAATAAAGCTCAAAGAAATTATTCAGCAACAGAAAGAGAAGCACTAGGAATGGTCTTTGCATTACAAAAATATCAACATTATCTTCTAGCTAACCCATTTATATTCTATACAGACCATCAGGCACTTAAATATCTCGTCAATAAACCACTACATCATGGAAGGATTTGTCGATGGCTACTACTATTCCAAGAATTTGAATTCGAAGTTGTTGTCAGACCAGGTAAGTTAAATGTCGGTCCCCACCATTTATCCTAAATCGACACAGGAGAGGAGCCGACAGGAGTCGAATATGACTTACCAGATGCACATCTATTTCGTATAGAATTAGTCCCAGTAGAGTTAGAGGAAATATCCCAATTCTTATAAGATGGACAAGCACCAGAAGGAATGAGTACAAAGAAGAAACAAATCCTAGCTATGAAAGCTGCACCATATAGTCTTATAAATGGATTTCTTTACAAGATGGGATTAGATGACATCCTTAGAAGGTGTGTACTAGAACATGAAAGAGACAACATTATGCATGAAGCACATTATGGACCTACAGGAGGACATTTCCAAGCAGGAACAACTACAAATAAAATTCAATAGTCAGGGTTATGGTGGCCGACACTTCACAGAGATTGCAAAAATTTTGTAAGTCAATGTGACAGATGTCAACGACTAGTTCGACCCCTGCCTAGAAAATAAATTCCCTTGATATAAGTAAACCCAAGTTTGACATTTGAAATTTGGGCCATAGACTTCATAGGACCATTTCCTATACCAGCAAAAAGGACGGGCGCAAGGTATATCATAACTACAGTCGAATATGTAAGCAAATGGGTAGAGGCAGAACTAGTTGACACATGTTCTAGTGAGATAGCTACTAAGTTTATCTATGAGAATATCATCACCAGATTTGGATGTCCACTAACCCTGATTAGTGACCAGGGAACACACTTTATCAATAGAACTATCAAAGCCCTAACTGACCAGTTCCAAATCGACCACCGTCGGAGTACATCATATTATCCTCAGTCGAATGGAGCAATTGAAGCATTTAATAAAACATTAACAAAAGTATTAATGAAAATATGTGATGCTGATAAAGACGTATGGGATGAGAAAATACCTGCAGTATTATGGGCATACAAAATAGCATATAAACGCTCGACTGACCAAACCCCCTTTCGACTAGTCTATGGACAAGAAGCAATAGTTCCATTCCACTTCCAACAACAGACACCTATTATTGCAGCGATCCTACAAGTCAATGTCAAATAAGGAAGAAAGGACCAACTACTAAAACTGAGTAAACTAGAAGAACACCGACTACTCACTATACAACATCAAGAAATTCAAAAACAACAGCAAAAAGCATGGCATGAAAGAAACATCAAAAACAAAAACTTGTCAATGGGAGATCTTGCTTTACTATACAATAGTCGAGTAAAAGGTAAAACTAAAAAGTTACATACATAATGCATGGGACCCTATGTTGTCAAAGACATACATACCAACGGATCAGTTCGACTAAGAACGTTGCAAGGCATAGTATTTCAGAAACTCGTTAATGGAGCCCGACTAAAACGCTATAGAAACTAAAACATACAAGTCAAAAAAAAATCATATAACAACCATAATGGTTAAAACAAAAGCTATAAAAATCTAAAAAAAGAAAAAAGAAAAATAATACCATACATACAGAAAACTATGACAGAAAATTACCACTTCGACAACTGACATCATGCCCATCGACATAATTCCATCAACCATTTTCATAACCGACATCGACCAATGACCTCGATAGTCCCATCCCACATTCATGACCTCAAGCACCGAAAGCAATTTTCCGTTAACACACACTCAAGTGTTCCAGCTGGAACATCACGTCCGCCATTAATACACTCATCGACGAAAACATACAAAGCGTCCCCTATAAATACTGGACCGTCAAAGGATCATTCACCATAATTCATACGGAGAGAGCATCAGAGCACCCAGACAACGGGAAGCCGAGAATACCTTAGTGAAATCGACCACCAAATCGACAAGATGGCACCAAAACAGACTAGAGCCTTAGCCAAAGCCAAGGAATTACAGACTGCCAAAACACCTTTAGTCTGAAGGTTAAAGAATATTAAGAATGCTAAGGTGCAGGAAGGCTCATGGAAAAAACTACGGACCAAGATGCAAGAATGGGCTTATGTCGACAAGAATCCTACTCAAGCTGCAGAGAAAATAAAATACAGTACCATCTTCAACTATGTCAATGCACCGCTCATGGCTAGTTTCGGTGGCACAAAAGAAACAGCCGTCAAGCTTATAATAAGTCAATACCACAACGGTTGATTTTACTTCGAACAACTAGTCGACATCTCTGGGGAAGTCATCTCTAAGCTAACAAGACTTTCAAACAAAGGAGACCCAGTACCAAATGGTATTAAAGAGGGACTAGTCAAAGAACTAATGGGGTTGGCTTTGGGAAAAAACTTGAAGGGGTTGATGATTATTCAAATCACAGCCCGAACGCCATAGATTGTGGCCAAAATAATAGCCATCACACTCACCCTGGTAGGTCGAGGCACCGACCTCAAATTATACATATTAGAGGCTGTCAACACCATTGCGACAAATGGAAATATATACAGATGGGATGAATATGTCACCGACATGGTCAAGACCATCTGTGAAAGATTCCAAGAGATAGGAGGAATCATCAGGTTCCCATCCCTCATACTATGGATAGTCATGTACCATATTTACCCCAAAAGAAACCAAATTCTTCAAGAATCGACAAGGTTCCACATGTGGAGATTCAAACCATTCTCCTAGAAAGGAACCTTGAAGGAACTTGAAGACAGAAAAGTGCTATTGGAGAACTGGCTCCAACAGCTAAAAGTCCACATGACTATATGGAGGGTGCCTCAAAACATCCGATGAAGTCTACCTAAAAATTCCCACATCTAGCTAGAGATTGACCATACTTCAGTGTGGTACATGCAGGGCGAAAAATCAAATGCAAAAGCCCTTGATTATTATCCGTCGGTCGAACAGATCTTTCGGGAACTGTCTCGACAAGATGGGACAAAGATACAAATTCCAGCAAAGGCCAAGGAAATTGACTTCTTAATCAAGGCACCATTAATAGACCAGGAGAAAGAAGAGCATTATGAGCTAAACCTCTACATCAGTACCTTTGTGTCAGAGGAGACACCTGTTGAACACACTGGCCGACTTCAAATAATCATCAAACCTCCAACAACACAAAGGGCAGAACCATAGATAGAAGAAACATAGGTAGAGCAGTAGGTAATCACTCTAGCTACAGAAAGTCTCATCCCAACCCAGGATCCAAGGGGAGAGACAGAACCAGAAAACTCAGAATATGCTATCACAAAAAACATGAAAAGAAAATTGTCGAAAGAGATAGCAGCTGCAAGAAAGAAGATAAGAACACAACAACGACAACAAGGAAAAGGTAAGCACAAGCTTATCATTGTAGAATCATCAAATGATGAGGAGGAACTGGGATCTATAGCCATCGACATAATAGAATATGCCGCAACAAATAAAGTGCCGGTGGAAACCCAGTTCCAAATATTTGTCGAGGCAGGAGCACTACCAGGTCGACCAAAGAAAGCCAAGATCACCCACATGTCGACACCTGAAAACGTCGTAGATCTTGTGTCTACACCTCCACCTCCATCCTTGACAAAAGTAACAGAGGATCAAATACCAAAATAGCAGTCGATAAGCCCACTTGACTTGTGCAAAAGTGCTATGTCGAAAGCTATTAAAGAGAAGTTCGACAAGGATAGAGACCTCTAGGCTTACATAGAAAAATTGCCTGATATCTTCACCCAAGTGCAGAAGCTCTCTACAAAATCACCTCTCTTCGAAGTCGGTGGGTACCCACTACCAGTCCCCCAAACTATACAAATACCCCACAAACCAAATATCTTTACAACTATCACTTCGACCTTTGAGATAAATCCAAACAAGGAAGTTGAATTTGTCAGACGTCGGACCTCGACTATTACTCCGATTGTACCAGAACCCCACCTACCAGCCACTGGTCCGATTGGAGGAGGAGAAGAAGAGAATACCGATGATATAAATCAAGAAATAAACCAACTCTTCTTTGATTTGGATTCACCTCCTTAGATTGACAATCCACCTCTTGACCTCACTTCCACCAACCCAATCAACCCCGACCATTCACCAACTCCATCACCACCACCACCACCACCCCCTGATTCAGAACAAACCCCACCACAACCATTAGCACCAACTGCATCCACTTCTACACCCCCTGCATCTAACCAACCAGAGGAAGCATTCATCCCACCTCCCCAAACAGAGAAACCATCAACCACTGCTATACCGCAAACCAAAAATCCTGACTCGACTTTTGCAAGTACACAGTTTTCGACACAAACAGAAACAAAAAAAGCATAAGAAAAAGAAGGAGAAACAGAAGAAGGAGCACAATGGAAAACCATCAAAGGTCCATATCAAATTGAAAGATGCAACCTCACTGACCAATGTAAAGCTAGGACAACTCCTGAAAACCCTAGCAGTCGAAGCAAAGACAAGGAGCCAGCAGAGACATAAGGAACTTGACAACAAGGTCGAAGAACAGGTCGAGTTCCTCAACAAATGCAGAAACCTTGCACAATCAGTAATGTCAGGACCAGTCAAGTTCGACACCGACAAACCACTCGAAATAGCTTATCAGCTATTTGAAATCATGGTGTCAGCACTCCAAATGTAGCTTCAAAAAACAAAGGAGGAGCAGAAAGAAGAAACCGTCTGACTGCTGATGGCATAGCACACCACCTTCTCTGAAGCCTACAAAGTGTTACAAGATCACATGGAGGATTCTGTTATCATGGAAGAAATACTACGAGACTGGCCTGCTTACTATGGGTGAGTCTATTAACAAACTAGGTAGGCCCGAAAGGAGATCCAAGCGCTTTAGAAGAGGAAGCCCTCTGATATAGCACTTAGAAGCACAATTGAAGATCAAATAGTGTTGGAGACAACTAAACTGCAGAAACTCAAGCGAGAATCTCATCAATGGGTGCATCAATCTATCCCCAACTTGGAAAAATTCAACATCATCTACCCGCAGATGAAACGACTTATAGAGACTGCAGAGGAGAAGGACCAGTTTATGGGTCCTGACATGGAGAGAATAGCTAAAATCTCCATTTCAGAGAAGATGTCGATCTTATCAAGTCTGACTACACTCACCATCGACATCCAGAAAATATTGCAAAGTTGGACGGATTTCCAACATCACCTAGCAGTGGCAGCCCTACCAATTGTCGAAGTCTGTGTACAGAAAAGACTGACCATCAGACTTCACAGCCCATGAAGACCAAGCACATCATAATGACTACTAAGACAATCTGGAGGATTTTTGTACCTCCCTATTTCTTTCAAGACGAAGAAACATTTTGTTTATGGGGGAGATGTTGGAGGAGTAAGTCAATATGTCGACTTGAATGACAGCTGACTTAGTCGATCAGCTGACTAAGTCAGTCGACCGACTAAACTAGAGATTAGGTCCGCCACCTAAGGTCGTGTCAGTTCACCGAATCAACAGGTATTTATTTTGTAACTATTTTGTAATCATATATATTAGGCTATTGATCCATATGAGAACTTGGTTTAGTTCTCTGTATTGTATGGACCCATTCATGTTAATATAATCTGTTAATTCATCTACTTGTGTTTATCTCTTGTCTCTGTTATGTATTTATGTTTTAGTATGTATTATTGGTAACCTTATGTGATCTGTGAGATTACAACAGTATTCATCCCTTCAACTTCCACTGCAAGATGTGGAACTCGCCCAATAGGTGTTACTCTGGCCTAGTTATCCAGTTGCAGCTGCACAGGGAACCAAACCAACTACGAGCTCCCCATCTTCTCCCATTTGCATCTCTTTTCCCATCTTTTTCTTATGTAAAGAGTTCACTGCATAATCCTTCTGTCCCTTCTCTGGCCGATCCAATAGATTCGTAATCTCATCAAGAGCATCGGGATATTTTTCCAGCAAAAAATAACTTTCAAAGAAGTTCTGCAAGGTACCATGCTGTCATGATGGCCCTGCTACCGAAGTTGAATCAAAACTAGTTGGTATTTCATAAATAGGAAACTTACCTGAATCTCTTCTTATTGCATCACGTGCTTCAAAGAATGTGTCTCTCTTAGTGTCGATGTCAAACTTTACTTTCTTCTTTCCATCCAACTGGATTTGTGGAAATAGGATATCATCCCCTACCATCGCACCTCCATGAGTAATGATAGCAACATCAGCATCCTGCATCCTGGGTTCTGTTGAGATCGTTTCGACTTCTGTCCCTTGGTTCTAGTTCGATGGTGGATTCACTGCTTGGTTCACATTCTGATTTGCATTCTGGTTCTGACTTTGAATTTGGTTCTTGTTCTAGTTCTGCAACTGGTTCTCATTATGGTTCTTCAACTATGGGATGTTTCCTACCTGCCACGTCGCGATCAGTTGTGGACAATTCTCAATAGTGTGGTTAACAGCGATACAATAAGTACACTGTTCTTGCAAACTTGGGCAATCCCTCTAATAATGTCCAAGCACTCTGCAATTATAACATTGCATCGGTCCATGACCTTGTCCTCCTGCTCGACCAAAACCTCTACCTCGTCTGCCTATGAATATTCCACGGAATCCTCCTTGTTTTTGATACTGCGGTTGATTGAATTGTTGTTGCAGGGGATTCAGTTGATGTTGGACATACTGTTGCAATTGAGTATACTGCGGCTGTTGCGAAGCCATCTACATCTAATTATACTGTGGTTGTGGTTGTGGTTGTGGTACAAATGGCATCTGCAAATGCGGTACAAATTGCATCTATGGTTGCGACTACGGTACAAATTGTAGTTGAGGTGGTGGTTGTACTACTTGTGGTTGGTGTTGTGGTTGTTGCACCTTTCGATGGTCTTCTCCCTTCACATAGTACATGTCCATTGTTCTGTCTTGGAGTAAATCATATGCATGACATTCCTTATCTTCATGCCCAACAGACTAGAAAAATGTACAGTACAAATTCGTTGGCTTCATGACCATCTTTTGCATATATCCATAATATTCATGTTGATTCCAATAAACTTGGAATTTACGACACCATGGCATGCCTCCATAACTTAATGGGTTTAGTGCTCCTGATAGTAGGTAGTTTCAAAAATCTGGGCATTGTTCCTTATGATGCGCCTCTGCATGACATAGAGTACACCAAAACTCCTCACTATGCTATTTTCCCTTCTTGATATCTTTCAACTGGAGGGTTATATTCGCCATGTTTGTTTGAATCTAGTTCATAGCGACTGCATTCTCATCAACAAGTGAAGCTTCCAACTTCATCGCAATCTCTAGAGCCTCGCTTTGTGTCGCAATATTTTACTGCATCAATGACATTCTAATATGTGGTACTAGTGCCATGATGAACCATTACTTATGCTAAACATCACTCATCTCAAAGTTGACTCTTTCCTTCAGCGTCTTGAATCACTGATCAAAATCCCAAACAGTCTCATTTGGATATTGCTTAATCTCCTTCAACTCTGTGATATATTGCGCCTCAAATTTTGATTTTATAAATTCTTCAATCAATCCTTTTCTAATTTTAGCCATATTATTCACTAGAGTCCCCATAGGAACTTGTACAAGCTTCATGAACCATTCCAGTGCGCAACCTCGAAGGGTCTTCGCCAATTGGCCCTTCCTAACATCGTCATCCTGAGCTTGCTTTACAGTCCACACTGCTTCAAATAGAAACTAGTATTGATCGGGATCGTCAGTCCCATTCCCATGAAATATAGGTAACTTCACATCGTCTCCTGCCATCCTGGACCTTCTTCCTACAGTCGTCGATCCGCTATTGTTAGAGTGTTGTTGACACATCAGACAAGTTGGTGTTGAACTCTCGTTTCTTCCTAAGGGTGGAGCAATGCATGGAGGTGTGGGTGCGTTGTTGTTCTAGATCGATCTTTCCTCATTCTTGGGTGTATCCTGATCATCTCCTTCGTCATTGTAGGGTCGCTTCGTCCCATGTGGTTTTCTCTCGCGATCTTGCGTTTCGGTTGTAGCATGACTCTCTCATGTCCTCTACCTATTCTCTTTCTGAAACCTTGCTCCTCCTCTAATAAGACCACTTCCTTCCTCAGATTTCCTCACAGTCCTATCATAAATTCCATCCATCTACCCCGTATCATTCCATCCAAACCTCGTCTCTGCGATACCCGTAGCCTCTACACACCAATATTCTACTCAACGCATTTCATCTTCAATATGCCTTTTGTAGATGAGCATATTAATAGACAATTGAAAAAATAACAGAAACCTACCTCTTGGTCCATTGAAGAAAACCATTTCTACATCTTTGTAATATTTAACTGTGTCGATCGTTAACTCAGTGATGTGTCCCTCCAATACGTTGTCAAGACAAACTTCAACTACCCTTGATTCTTTGTTGTCTACCTTCTACAATTGTCAAACCAGTTCAGGAGTCCAGCCAATCAGTTCACCTCCTTGGAAATTTGTCTTCTGATAGGTCAATCGTGCCAAACACTCATACAAGATGATCAAAAACTCCAAGAAAAAGTACTCATGTAGATCACAATACAGGTGCCTCCTATCCACTTCTGCATTGTTAACTCTAGGTTTCTTATTTTCCTTCTCAGCAAATTCTCATGCCTTTAGGTCAAACCAGTCTTGAATTTTTGGTCTCGTTGGATGCCACAACATGTCCTCCTTCCCTTCACACTAAGATCCCAACAACATAACCATTTTTTTACACAAACTCTTTAACATGGGTTCACTCTCTGTCGATACCCAAAACACAGCGATCTCCCTAAGCAATAGCCCAAACAGGTTTTACCCCGTCCAGCAACACTTGCAGAATAGATGAAGTGTCACATGCCCCAATTTGCAAAACCTTTTATGTTTTAAGAAACATTATGTTATATTTTATTATAAAGTTTGTAATTAATGACCAAGTGCGGTCAAGGATAATTGAATGTAATTGTTGAATATTTTACTAATAAATAAATGAAAGATGAGACAACAGCTTAAGGAAGCTGCTAAATGAGTGTTTTACTGGTCACTTGGTGGAGAAGGCCAAGTTGAGAGTAGATTGACACTTGGAAGCATCCTCAAACTACTTCTAGTTGTTGTAGGAGGCAACTTCCCTATTTTTTTGGTCATGTTCCCCAAGAAAGTGGAACAAGAGCAAGTGGCTCATTAAGTGAAAACTGACCCAAAAGACCTATGCATGCTAATAAAACTTCCCATTGAAGACAGATGAGGCTACTCATTCTTGACTTATGAACATTCTGAGTGAATCAAGTGGAAAAGAAATTCGATGGATGGGACTAGCTGAAGTATGTTTGAGTGAATAGTGCTGAAGACCTGAACTATTGCAGCTATTCTAAGCTGAGTTCATATTGTTGTATGTAGAACAGATTTATAGTTGAACACTCAGTAGAGTTACGGAGGATTACTAGACTACATATCTCACCTAGTACTTCTACCAAGTGGACCAGGAGACAATATCGGGGGTCCTAATATTTGTAATACAGCTTTTCTCCATTAGTTGGTTGGGAGGAACATGTTCCTTAAGCTATTGTCACCTCATTTACATTTCCAGGTTCTACTTGATTTATCTAGCTATCTAATTGTTTCTTGATATCTGGAAATTTTGAGTTTAATGAAATGTTATGCTTATGTTTTGTTGTTGCTAGGGTTAGTTAAAAGAAATACTTTTAGTGTGAAAAGATTGCGAAATACTGGATTAGATAGATTAGGATAAATAATTAGAAGAATTTCTAGTTTTACTGATAGATAGAAAAAAATACCTAACTGTATTTTTCCACACCTTTTATAAAGTTAGTACTCTAGTACAATAGGTTAGATTAACTTCAGATAAAGAATTGAATAAAATATACATGAATGTGTTTTATTACTTTCTACAGGTTTCATAAGATTCATTCATCTGTATGATTTTCCTTTCTATTTAAATTTTTACTTAGATAAAGTATTTTGTAATCATATAGACAAATCTGTCTCTAGGAAGGATTTTAAAATATAAATATAGTTAATCTGTGTACTTACTTACACTATAGACAGGTTATTTACTATAAGATTAAAACTATAATAATTAACAAACATTATTAAAAACAAAATTTAAATAGGTAGGATTAACTTAAAGAAGCAGTAAATAAGGCAAGGTATTTACTGTGATATTTTCATTTAAGTAACATAAAATTAAAATAGCATTGTAATCAAATACTAACAATGCATTTAAACTAGGCGAAATTAGGGTTTTGCAAATAAAACCTTTTTGAAGGAATTGTAAAATATAAATAATGTTACCACCTCTTCACTAATAGAGGGGTTATTCATTTCACCCATAAACCAATAAAAGCTTACATTTCTTCATTTGTATAATCCTGGAATCTAACAGCTAAATATATATAATTTTACACATTATCTACAAGGAAACAGTGTTAACACTGAGAGATAATTATAAACAGGGAGAAAGTAATTAAAATATTTTTTAACATACAATAACCCAGAAAACACAGTAAGAACTTAGGCAAAAAATCAAGTAAATAATATCTGACAGTAAAAATCAAACTATAATTCAGACACTAACTGTCAGGAACATTTCTTTTCTTTTAAAACGTAATCAGTATAAATATCAATTTATAGTAACAAAAATTTTGTGTAGGATATTTAAACAAAATCGAAGAAAACCAGAGCAGTTGAGACTATCACAGTTGCCATCTTTTACTTAAAAACCACAGTTTATAATTACTATCAAAATATAAATTACAAAACAGTAAGTTTTGAGCTTATCCAAACTTTAAATAGCAGTTAAACCCTAAATTGAATCATATCAGTTACAGCCCTAAGGCCTTTTACAACCAAAGTCAAGGCTTAAAATCCTGTATAAAGTAACATAACTGTAAACAAAATTACGATTGAAAAGGCCACATTTTCTCAAGTCTTGGCCATGGAAGCCCCAAGTCTCCAATATGAAACAGTCGCTAGGGCTTCAAATAAACTAAAACAACATATTAAAATATCGGCCACATGGCCTTCTAAAAATTTTTACAACATAGTGTATCCACGGCCGAGCCGAAAACCAAAAACCCAATGAACTGCATCAACTAAAAACAAACACCATACACCACTAAAGGGGAAACCTTAGTGAGACCGATGCTTACTGGGTAGATACGCAGCATGGAGTTCGTGTAGGGTGGTCCTCAGTGGATTTCAACACCCTTGTGAAATCACAAGCACCTACACATTGAAACCTTCAAATATCAAAAACTTATACAAATAATTAATGGTGCAAAAAGTAGAATCTTAACTTCGATTTAAAACTGAATAATTTACCTATAGGATTGACATTGGCCTCTTACTGGTAGCAAGAATAGACCCTAGCCACCAAAAAAGTATTTCATTGAGCAACAATGGAAAACTCTTTCAAGAGAACACACAACGTGTACTGTGCAAGACCTATACCGAAACCACAGTGAAACAAACCCAAACCACCATAGTATTATTTTCAACCAACGGGGGAGGCACCTTCGAGAACCCTAGCAAGGAAGTTCCAACTAATGCCGAAGTAAACCCCAACACTGAACCTACCAAATAGATTTTTGTCACTACACAGTGCCGAAGGATAGTTCATACAAGGCTTGGTATCAATGACAAAGACCATGCACTTACAGAGAGAAGAATGAAAGTAAAACTCATATATGCAGAGATTGGTGAGGAAACGAAAGACTCTCACAGATAAAGGTAAGCTATGGAATCCAGGGTTCTCATTGCAGCAGGAGCAAAACAGTCAGGCCATGTGGCCATGAGCTGCGGCCCTTCTTTCCAAAGCAACGTAAAAAAGATAGGTAAGTGCGAGTTTTTAGGGTTTAGAGAAATTTATATGGTAAAACTCCAAAGGTATAACCTTTCAAATGGTATAAGGAAACTTATGCAAGAAAACTATTCAATAATTTTTGCATAATAAACAACACCTTGTAATCAGTTTTAGAAGATACAAAAATGAGAAGGAAATCATTTATATGTATATACTTGCAATTATAAAAGATACAAAGCTAGAACTTTACCCTAGGTATTAAATTATTATCATTTTAAGATACTAGTGTATGTTATCACTTTTCCCTTAGGAGATAAAGATTATACTAAGGTTTAAAGGGATAGATTTGTTTTATAGAAAATAACCCTTTCATCCCTACATAAAAAGCATTAATACTATAATTTAAAAATATAGATTATTGCTTTTTCTTGTTGATAAATACCAGGTCAGTGAGTAAACTAATTATGCACTATGTTTTATTTCCACATGTGAATAAAGACCATTTTACTTATTGACTATATCCAGATTTAGGTTGTCTAAATTTACCTAGTTTGATCAATGATGAAATGAGTACCTTTGAATTACTAAGATGTTAAATAATAACGTGATAAAAGAACTTGTTATATTAATTTCCATTCACTAGAGTTATATACAAGAACTAAACTGAAAATAGATTGATGAAAGTTAAATGAATCAGTTTTAGTTATAGCGAATTGGAAGAGTGACTGAACTAAGTTCAGTTTACTAAAAATACTTTCATTACTAGTAACTATGTAGAACAGATCAACGATACCTCTTTTACTGCTCAAAGCTATAAAATAAATAAATTTACTAGCGTTCTATTTAATGCTAGTTGAGATCATAATCTCGATCTGGAAACTAGTAACAAACTACTTACATGTAAAGGACCTGTAAAAGAAGCATCACTTCACTGCATTATCTATAAGCTAAGTAAGCCTCGATCTCAACTGGAGTTCTTTCCTACTTCCATAAGATAGTAAAACAAGTTTAGCACTAGTAATTGAATAGATGTTTCAATTCCTGTTATTCCAAGTCATAATCTGCTAAATCAAATCCTTAACATTGAATTATGATAACAAAATAATAAGTATGCAGAACTAGAGATTAACAAAACATTCAGTTCTAGTTTATTACTATTTAAGTAATCATTAGCAGTCAATTGTCCCTAGGCAGTGACGACTACAAACATTTTATGTTACATGAAAAATTTTAAACTTTTACGAATTTTTGGAGTATTACATGTGGTATCAGAGCACAAGGTTCAGACACTAGGCCTGAATGTGGCTCAACCTATATAGATAAAACGGTAAATTAAATGCATGCATACTAATTATTATTTTTCTTTTCGAAATGTTATTTCCAGAACAAATTTCTGAGCTAAACTGCAGGTATGGAAAGACTCGAGGAATATGTAGATGAGGAGTCGTTGTTTACTGAACGAAGTAATTTTAGAAGAGAACTCATACAAGAAGAAATAACTAATAACTCTTCTAAATTATTACAAATGGTTAATGAACTAAGAATAGAGATGGAAACAGTAAAAAAGGAAAATGAAAGAATTCTAAGAGATTAGGAGGAGCTAAATCAGATCTTAATAGAAAAAATTTAGAATGAAGAAAAAGATAAACGAACGGAATCTAAAGATATACCTTACCAACACAAAAACAAAAAGTATAAACAGTCTAAAATCAAAAGTAGCTCATCCTCTGATATTTATGGTGATCCACATAAGAATTATCAGTATACTAGCGATAGTAGAGAAGATAATTATCATTCAAGAAAAAATAAAATTTAAACCTTATGAAGAAATTTCAGGAGAATTTAAGAAAATAAAACCACCAACTTTCAATGGTGAAACTAAGAAGGGAGAAGAGGCTGAATCATGGCTGTCTGGGATGAAGAAATATTTTCAAATTTACAATTACTCTAATCAGCTAAAAGAGAGAATGGCCATTTATAATCTAACTGGGAAGGAAGATATTTGGTGGCAGGACCTAAAATGAGTAAAAGGCATTAGGGAAAAGAACATTAACTGGTGCACGTTTAAGAAATATTTTTAAAATAAGTTTTTGTCAGAATAGTACTATGAAGAGAGAGCTAAGGAATTTTATGAATTGAAACTGGGAACAATGAAACAGCAAATTTTTAATCCTGTTGCGTTATGTACCTTACATTGTGGATGAGAATCCTAAGATACAGCAGTTTCTAAGCTGTTTACCTTTTCATATAAAAGATAGAATTGAATATGGCAATCCAAAAACCTTAGAAGAGGCTATGCAAAAGGCAAATTTTTGCTATGAGCATAATCGTAAAAAGGAAAGTATGTCAAACTGGAAGGCTAAAAGATCTAATAATTTTGAACATAAGAAGAAAGGTTTCGTACCTAACTGTAGTTTTAGGAATAATCACACACGAAATTTTCATAATAAAAATTTCCAAGGGAATAAAGGTAATTCATAGTTAAATCCAAATGGCCCTAGAAATAAATAACCTATTAATAATCACAATAATTACACCAAGAATAATGAACGAAAAGAACCAGTAAAATATTTGGAATGTAATGGTCCTCATTATGCATCAGTTTTCCCCAACTGGAAGAAGGTTGTTAGCAACATGCATACGGTGCAGGAGGAGATGACTGTTGGTGATCTAGAAAGGACAATGCCTAGGATCAACGCAACACTAGAAAATAGGCAGGCGGACTATCAAACTTCCATGGTGGAAGTGGAAGGTAAGCTGAATCAAACACCTATATCTATTTTAATTTACCCAGGGGCTAGCCTAAGTTATAATTCTCCTGATTTAGTAGAAAACTGCAAGTTATCAGTAGAAAAGTTTGCAAAGTCATGGTTAGTCCAACTAGCTACTGGTGCAAAAAGAAAAGTGATTAGTTTTGTAAAGGATTGTACTGTAAACATGGATCAATTTGAAACCTATGTGAAAATTAATGTACTTCCTTTAGGTTCTTATGATATGTTGATTGGTATGGACTTGTTAGAACAACATAGGGTAGTTCTGAACTGTTTCGATAAAACTTTTACTTGTGCAAATAATGATGGAGAAACAATAAATGTAAGAGGAATCCCTAGGAAAATAGCTATAAGACAGATCTCTGCTTTGCAATTAAAGAGAGTTGTTCGGAAGGGTTGTAAAGATTTTTCTGTAACTATAATTAACGAAGAAAACACTAATAACAAAGATAAGCTAAAACTAGAAGACATTCCAATTCTAAGGGGGTATTCGGATGTATTTTTGGAATAAATTACGGGACTGCCTCCGAAGAGAAAGTTAGAATTCACTATTGAGTTGGTACCTAGTACAGTGCCCAGATCAAAAGCCCCTTATCGGATGAATATATTGGAATTAAATGAATTAAAATCACAATTAAAAGAACTTATTGATAAGAATTATATCATACCCAGTGTGTCTCCTTAGGGAGCACCTGTTATTTTCGTTTAAAAAAAGGACAGTACTCTACGTTTATGTATAGAGTACCGTCAACTTAATAAGATGGCCATTAAAAACAGATATTTGTTGCCCCACATAGATGATCTATTTGATCAGCTACATGGAGCGACTATATTTTTGAAGATTTATTTACAATCTGGTTATCACCAGGTCCGAATAAAAGATGAAGACGTCTTTAAAACAGCTTTTAGGACCAAATAAGGTCACTATGAGTTTGTTTTTATGTCATTCGGGCTTACTAATGCCTCGGTTGTTTTCATGTGTCTAATGAATAATGTAATGCATAAGTACCTTGATAAGTTAGTGGTTGTATTCATTGATGAAATTCTAATTTATTCTAAGTCTAGAGAAGAATATGAGGAGCACTTAAAATTGTTTTACAAGAATTACGAGAACGTCATCTTTATGTAAAATTTAGTAAATGTGATTTCTTTAAGGATGAAATACAGTGTTGGAATATCTTTTAGAGTGGTGTGTTCAAGACTAGTAGATGGTAGCTAGTGCTCAGTCTTAAAGTTTTAATGTATTGTCATTGATGGAAATCTGCTATAAAGAGAAGGGGAACTGATGTCAAATGGATGTGGCAATCTTCTAAAAAAGAGGCAGGCACGCAGGTATCAATGAAGAAAATTGAACAGTGGGAGGTGCTAGAGATTCAAACTAAAGTCTATGGAAAATCCAGAGCTGTTCCATCCACAAATGTCGCAACAAAACTATGCACCAAACTGCAAACCGTTTAGAAATGTCACCACGCATTGCAGTGTATTTGAGTCGAAAGTTTTAGTCATCTGCGCTTCCGTCGTTGCGAAAGTATGATAAACAACGAGCTCCGATATTTTCCTCCGATGAACTCTGGCTCAATCGGCTGAGATTCAAACTAAAGTTTTAGATCAGAGGTTGTTGTCTTTTTTCTTCCACCGTTGCGGCTCCCAAAGTGGTTAAGCATCCGAAGTGTAAAGCGCTCTGACTTCCGATGTACGTCGCATGGCTATAACCTGTTGATCTCCGCTGTTGCGGCTCTCAAACCAGCTAAGAACCCAAAGTGAAAAGCACTCCGAATTATGATGCGGATTGCATGTCCATAGTCTTTTTCTTCCTGCCGTTGCAGCTCTCAAACCAGCGAAGCACCCAAAGTGAAAAGCGCTCCGACTTCCGACGTGGATCGCGTGTCCATAGTCTTTTTCTTCCCGCCATTGCGGCTGTGCGAAGCTTTTGGCTTCCGATGTCAAAATCCCTCCGACTTCCGGAAGGAGATGTTGCTTGTGAGCTCCAACGTTGCGGAAGGAGATTCTCTTCCGACCTCCGATGTTGCAGAATGAGATGTTACTTGTGAGCTCCAATGTTTCACCCGCCGCTTCTTTGAACCATTGTAACAGTGTAATATTTGAAGAGGGCCCTGTACAGTTGAGGATTCGAAGAGTATTCAAGCAGGTGGATTAACAGTTATGATGAACCTGAAATGTGAACCGTTTAGTAACTGCTTGTAATGATGATTCGAAGAGTAAGGATGTTGAAGCTGAACCATTTCTGTAACGGTTTGAGGATGTTGAAGCTGAACCAGTTCTGTAATGGTTTGAGAATGTTGTTTCGATGAAACAGAGAGAGAAATGAACTCAGAAGATGATATATATATATATATTGAGCAGAAACAGTTGTGATTGTTAGCTGTTTGAGGAGAGTAATGGTGTGCAGAGTATTAAGAGATCAGTGCTGTAAACTGATACTAAATGAGCAGAGCAGTAGAGCAGAGGAACAGAAGAATGTGCTGAACAGTTGAACATAACAAAGGAGCAGAGAGCCGATGTTGAACAGAGCAGAGTGGTTTGGTAAGCAGAGACATATCTGTATTGTTGCATTTTGATTCTATTGGTAAGTCTAGCAAATAAGGGAGGTAGGGAGGTGCTAGGGGAGACTTTATGTCTCTGTCTGCAAGTGGGTGCTTGTAGAAATTGAAGATTAGTGTCTTCACCCAGTTGGTGCTGGGTTAAACTGGAAGTTGGTGCTTCCACCCGGTTGATGCTGGGTCACAGTGAGAGTTGGTGCTCTCAGCAAGTTGGTGCTTGCATTCAGAGGTTGCACCCTCTTTGAGTTGGTGCTCAAATAAGAAGTAATGTACAGCCATTGAATCCTTTGACATCATAAGAAGAAGAGGTTTTTTCCCTTATGGGTTTCCTCGTGAAAATATCTATGTATCATATATGTGATTAAATGTTGTGATTGAATGCTGTGTTTTATGCTATCTGCTCTTATGTTTATAATTCTGAATTCATAGCAAATATTGACTGCCATAAAGTTTATTGATTCTAAGTTAAAAGAAGTAATTTGGGTGAAAAATCTTAATTAACGGATTCACCCCCCCCCCTCTCAATTAATTTATACCTGTAACAATTGGTATCAGAGCAGCGTTCCTTTTGGTTAAGGTAGATCCTGAAGAGTTAAATGTGCTAGTCAAGATGGATCAATAAATGAAGCACCCATATTTGATGGTAAAAATTTTGCTTTCTGGAAGGTTAGGATGAGAACATACTTAGTGTCCCTAGGTGCTGATGTTTGGGAAGTAGTAGAGACTGGGTATGCAAAACCTGTTTTGCTAGCATCCAAAGATGATAAGCTATAGTTTACTTTTAATGCAAAAGCAATGAATGCTATTCTGAGTGGTCTTGCTGAAACTGAATTTGTAAAAGTAATGCATCTTGATTCTACCAAAGAAATGTGGGATAAGCTTATTAGCAGCTATGAAGGAAATGAGAAAGTTAAAGATGCCAAGTTGCAGACTCATAGGCTAAGATTTGAACAACTGAAAATGAATGAAGATGAAAGTATTAGTAAATTTTTCCTAAGAGTTGATGAGTTAGTAAATGCTATGAGAGCTCTTGGTGAAAAAATAAGTGATGATGATACCTTCCTTGTTCATAAAATCATGATATCTCTACCTGACAGATTCAACCCTAAAGTCTCAGCTATAGAAGAAATGAGTGATCTTAAAACGTTATCTCTTGACTAATTACTAGGAATTTTGACAACCTATGAAATGAGGATTAGTAAAGACCAAAACCCATCCAGAGAAGCCTCTTTTAAAGCTGAAAAGAGTACAGAGGCAGATGTGGATGAAATAGAAGAAAAATTTGTGAGAAGATTGAAAACGGGGTCAGGGAAATACAAAGGCAAACTGCCTTTCAAATGTTTTAACTGTGGTAAAATAGGACACTTTGCTGCTAAATTCACTCATATGAGGAAAGAGCAGAGTTCTGCAGATGAAGAGAAATTTCTAAAGAAGAGGTATAGTAAAGAAAACAAGTACAAGAAGAAAAGTCTACATGTGAATGATGATGAATCCACAGAAACTTCAGAAAGTGAACCCTCCCATGAAAACAAAGAGAATGATTTCATGCTTATGGCTATAGAGGATCTAGAGATGAGCTGTACAGAGATGAATGATGAAGATGCCATTATGGACATGGAGGGAGAGCTGATGAGTGCTCTAGAGGAGATTGATAGACTAAGAATAAAGAAAAGAAAAGAAAAATAGCTATTAATCCAGTATGAAACCAATGGAAAAGACATCTCTCTAATAAAGCTAGAGCTGGAAGAGGCAAAGAAAATTGAAGAGGCTCTAAAACAACAGCTAACTGAAAGTAAAGCCAGATGTGAACATCTAGAGAAAGAATTAGTAATTGTTAAGAAGGATTTAGAAAAATTTCAAGCCTTATATCATCAGAATATCTCTAGTATCAAAGCTTCAGAAGAGCTAAATAACATTCTAAACAGATAGAGGTCACCTCAGATTAAGTTTGGTCTAGGCTATGATCAAGGTGCAAGTAGCAGTGATTCAGAAAGCAAAGAATCATCAAACTTGATTAGTTTTCAGAACAGCAAGCAGGCAGAAATTCCCAGAATAATAAATGTTGAAGCATTTAAAGACAATAATGAAAATCGATCAAAGAGTGATAAAAAGAAAGAGAATACCGATCTAAATAGAAAATCGGTACAGTCAAAAGTTCATGAAAAAGAGCCATATAACAGAATCAAGTATGCAGATCAGAATTACAATTATGAGCATCATAACTCAATACATTACTTTTCTAGAAATCCACCAAGAGTTAGGTACGTTAATTTCTTCAATGGTTATTGTTTCTGTTGTTCTAACTTTGGGCACAGAGCTGCCAATTGTTTTTACAATTTCAGAAAAATTCAGAGAAGGATGTCAAATAACAAACATATGACACATCAATCAGCGTATAATCATATGGGTCATGTATCTCAATCAGCTATTAAAAGAAGAACACAAAACAAAAATACTAACCCGTTTGATCTTCTATACAACGAAACAAAATGTTACATATGTCACAACTTTGGGCATAAAGCTACAGAATGTAACTTGAAGGAGAACAAAACAGAACCAAAAATGAAATATACAACTGAACGAAATGTATGGAGGAAGAAAGAGAGTTCTCATTGTAATCTCGTGCTCTCAGTTCAGAAACAGAAGAATCCTTGGTACATTGATAGTGGATGTTCAAAACATATGTCAGGAGATAAAGAGAAGTTTATTTCTATGTCAGAGCATAAATCTGGGAACGTAACATTTGGAAACGATGCACTAGGAAAGATCAGAGGCAAGGGAATAGTTAGTCTTAGCAATGGTAAAGGAAAGGCTCAAGATGTGTTATTTGTAGATGGGTTGAAGCACAACCTTCTCAGTGTGAGTCAAATGTGTGACAAAGGGTGTGAAGTCTTGTTCACTGCTAAAGATTGTAAAATTAAAAATGTTTCCTCAAGAAAACTGGTTGCCAAAGGAATAAGAGCTGAGAATAATGTTTACATTTTAAAAGAAGAAAAAGAAGAGTGTTATCTCAGCAAATATGATGAAAGCTGGCTGTTGCACAGAAGACTGGGACATCTATATTTTGATCATTTAATAAAACTCAAAAACAGAGGAATAGTAAGGGACTTTCCAGAAATATCTAAACCACGTGATGAAGTGTGTAAACCTTGTCAGACGGGGAAGTTAACCAAAACATAGTTCAAGTCAAAGAGTGTTCCCTCCACAAATAAGCCTCTTCAACTAGTCCATCTGGATCTATGTGGCCCATCCAGGAAAGAAGGTACAGGTAAGGAGAACTATTTCATGCTCGTAATTGATGACTATTCCAGACTAACATGGGTTGCATTCCTTAAAGAGAATTCTGAAGCATTTGCTAAATTCAAGATATTTAAAGCACTGACTGAAAATCAGACTGGAAGAAAGATTAAAGCTATCAGATCTGACAGAGTAGGAGAGTTTAGTTCAAGACAGTTTAAAGAATTATTTGATGAGCATGGCATCAGGAAAGAATATACAATGGCTGGAACTCCTCAGCAAAATGGAGTGGTAGAAAGACAAAATAGAATAGTCCAACAAATGGCCAGATCAATGATGAAGGAAAAGGATATTTCTCAAGGATTCTGGGTGGAAGCTATCCATACAGCTATGCACATTCTTAACAAAGCTCATTTGAGACCAAACAATGACAAAACACCATATCATTTATGGTTTGGAAGACCTGCAACCATTAAACATTTCAGAGTTTTGGGGAGTAAATGCTATATCAAGAATAATGATGAAAATTTGGGCAAGTATGACGATAGAGCAGATGAAGGAATATTTTTAGGATATGCTACAGAAATCAAAGGCTATAGGTGTTATAACAAGAGGCTGCATAAAATAGTAGATTGCATAGATGTGAAAGTCGATGAAGATTGTCATGGAAATATCAGTCAAAGGAATGATGAAGAGTCATGTTTGGAAGATACAAATGAAGAGACAGAAGAACAGGTCCCAGAATCCCAGAAGGAAGAATCTGAATTATCAGAGTATGAGAAAGCTGAACCTGAACAGCACACTGTACAATCTTCTTCCAGAATGATTAGAAAAAATCACCCTGAAAGCCAAATCATTGGTGATGAGAGTAAAGGTGTTCAGACTAGAAGGAATATTTTGCAGGAATTTGAACAAACTCAGATTGCCCTTCTCTCTACAATTGAGCCCCATTGTTTTAATGAAGCCAGCAAAGACAAATACTGGGTAGCAACCATGAATGAAGAGCTGGACCAGATTGAAAAGAATAGCACTTGGGAACTCGTTCCTAGGCCATCAAACAAGAATGTGATTGGATCCAAATGGGTATATAAGAATAAATTAAATGAACAGGGACAGATTGTAAGGAATAAAGCAAGACTGGTTTGCAAAGGTTATGCTCAGATTAAAGGACAAGACTTTGATGAAACATTTGCTCCAGTGGCAAGAATGGAGGCTATCAGAATGTTTCTAGCCTATGCTTGTTACAAATGATTTAGAGTATACCAAATGGATTTCAAGTCAGCATTTCTCAATGGAAATTTAGAAGAAGAAGTGTATGTGGAGCAACCTAAAGGATTTTCACTCACAGATAAATCTGACTATGTATGCAAGCTGAAAAAGGCTCTGTATGGGTTGAAGCAAGCACCTAGAGCCTGGTATGCTAGACTGGACAAATATCTACAAGACAAAGGCTTCAAGAGAGGTTCTGTGGACAGAAATTTATATGTCAAAACTGAAGGTGATGACTTACTGATTGTATTGGTTTATGTTGATGAAATCATCTTTGGCTGTACTAATAATCTTTCTATTCAATGGTTTACTAACTCTATGAAATCTGAGTTCGAAATGTCAATGATTGGTGAGCTGTCCTATTTCCTTGGTATTCAAATCTGTCAGAAACCTGGAGGTATGTTTCTTTCTCAAGAAAAGTATCTAAAGGAGATGTTAAAGAAGTTTCAAATGGAAGACTCCACACCTGTGAGTACACCCATGGTCAATGGCTGCAAGTTGAGAAAAGATTATTCTTCACCTGAAGTGGATCAAAAGATGTACAGATCTATGATAGGAATCCTGTTATATATTACTGCATCAACACCTGATATCATGCATGCTGTTGGGATGGTAGGAAGGTTTCAAGCTGCTCCTAAACAGAGTCATCTACTAGCTGTGAAACGTATATTCAAATACCTGAAAGGTACGCTCTCTTATGGTCTGCGGTATCCTAGAAATCAGAACTTTCAGCTAATAACATATTCAGATGCAGATTGGGCTAATTGTGTAGATGAAAGAAAAAGTACAAGTGGCGGAGCATTCTTCTTAGGAGAGTCTTTGGTTGCCTGGCTAAGTAAAAAGAAAAGTTCCATTTCTTTATCCACTACTAAAGCAGAGTACATAGCTGTTGGTACTTGTTGTACTCAAATTTTATGGATGGTTCAATCTCTTGTTGATCTAGACATAAAGTATTCTGAGCCTATTCCCATTCACTGTGACAATACTAGTGCTATCAGTGTTTCCAAGAATCCTGTTCTTCATTCCAAAACTAAACACATTCCCATAAAGTACCATTTCTTGCACGAACAAGTGGCTACTCAAGCGGTGTTGTTGCATTATATTCCTTCTACCGAACAGATTGCTGATATTTTTACCAAGCCTTTACCCACAGCTCAATTTGAATATCTGTGTCAGAAGCTGGGTGTTCATTCCTTGTCTCAGTAACTCATGCATTGTGTTAGGGGGAGTCTGTGTTTATTGTATATCTTATTTTTGTTTACAGCATGGAATGGCAGTTCATTTTCTTAGTGCATCTTGTCAGGGGGAGATTAGTCATCAGACATACCACATCTGCCCAGGTTTATCCTTTGCCCTTGATGTCAAAGGGGGAGAAATGTGACCAGTTGAATGAGATATTGCCATCAATGTCAAAGGGGGAGAAATGTGACCAGTTGAATGAGATATTGCCATCAATGTCAAAGGGGGAGATTGTTGGAATATCTTTCAGAGTGGTGTGTTCAGGACTAGTAGATGGTATCTAGTGCTCAGTCTTAAAGTTTTAATGTATTGTCATTGATGGCAATCTGCTATAAAGAGAAGGGGAACTGATGTCAAATGGATGTGGCAAATCTACTGAAAAAGAGGCAGGCACGCAAGTATCAATGAAGAAAATCAAACAGTGGGAGGTGCTAGAGATTTAGACTAAAGTCTATGGAAAATACAGAGTTGTTCCATCCACAAATGTCGCAACAAAACTGTGCACCAAACTGCAAACCGTTTAGAAATGTCACCGCGCATTGCAGTGTATTTGAGTCGGAATTTTTAGTCATCTGCGCTTCTGTCGTTGTGGAAGGATGATAAAAAATGAGCTCTGATATTTTCCTCTGATGAACTCTGGCTCAATCATCTAAGATTCAGACTAAAGTTTTAGATGAGAGGTTGTTGTATTTTTGCTTCTGCCGTTGCGGCTCCCAAAGTGGTTAAGCATCCTAAGTGTAAAGCGCTCTAACTTTCGATGTGCGTCGCATGGCTATAACCTGTTGATCTCCGCTGTTGTGGCTCTCAAACTAGCTAAGCACTCAAAGTGAAAAGCACTCCGACTTTCAATGTGGATCGCGTGTCCATAGTCTTTTTCTTCCCGCCATTGCGGCTCTCAAACCAGCTAAGCACCCGAAGTGAAAAGTGCTCCAACTTTCGATGCAGATCGTGTGTCCATAGTCTTTTTCTTCCTGCCGTTGCGGCTGTGCGAAGCTTTTGGCTTTTGATGTCAAAATCCCTCCAACTTCTGGAAGGATATGTTGCTTGCGAGCTCCAATGTTGCGGAAGGAGATTCTCTTCCGACCTCTGATGTTGCGGAAGCAGATGTTGCTTGTGAGCTCCGATGTTTCACCCATCGCTTCTTTGAACCATTGTACCAGTGTAATCTTTGAAGAGGGCCCTGTATAGTTGAGGATTCGAAGAGTATTCAAGCAGGTGGATTAACAGTTATGTTGAAACTGAAATGCGAACCATTTAGTAATTGCTTGTAATGATGATTAGAAGAGTAAGGATGTTGAAGCTGAACCATTTATGTAACGGTTTGAGGATGTTGAAGCTGAACCGGTTTTGTAACGGTTTGAGAATGTTGTTTTGATGAAACAGAGAGAGAAATGAACTTAGAAGATGATATATATATATTGAGCAGAAACAGTTGTGATTGTTGGTTGTTTGAGGAGAGTAATGGTGTTCAGAGTATTAAGAGATCAGTGTTGTAAACTGATACTAAATGAGTAGAGCAGCAGAGCAGAGGAACAAAAGAATGTGCTGAACAGTTGAATAGAACAGAGGAGCAGAGAGCCGTTGTTGAACAGAGCAGAGTGGTTTGGTAAGCAGAGACATATTTGTATTGTTGCATTTTGATTCTATTGGTAATTCTAGCAAATAAGGGAGGTAGGGAGGTGCTAGGAGAGACTTTATGTCTCTGTCTGCAAGTGGGTGCTTGTAGAAATTGAAGATTAGTGTCTTCACCCAGTTGGTGCTGGGTTAAACTGGAAGTTGGTGCTTCCACCCGGTTGATGCTGGGTTACAGTGAGAGTTGGTGCTCTCAACAAGTTGGTGCTTGCATTCATAGGTTGTAGCCTCTTTGAGTCGGTGCTCAAATAAGAAGTAATGTACAGCCATTGAAGCCTTTGACATCATAAGAAGAAGAGGTTTTTTCTCTTATGGGTTTCCTCGTGAAAATATCTGTGTATCATATATGTGATTAAATGTTGTGATTGAATGCTGTGTTTTATGCTATCTGCTCTTATGTTTATAACTCTAAATTCATAGAAAATATTGACTGCCATAAAGTTTATTGATTCTAAGTTAAAAGAAGTAATTTGGGTGAAAAATCTTAATTAACTGATTCACCCCCCCCCCCTCTCAGTTAATTTATACCTATAACATACAGTACTTAGGTCATGTAGTGACTAAAGAAGGGATCTTTGTTGATCCATAGAAGATAAGATCAATCGAAGAATGGCCAGTCCCAAAATATGTAACCGACGTATGATCATTAATGGGAATTACTGGTTATTATCGAAGATTTATAGAAGGGTTTTCAAGAATTACAAATCCCATAACTTCTTTACAAAAGAAAGGGAAGAAATTCGAGTGGAGTCAAAAGTGTGAAGATAGTTTTTAAAAGTTAAAAACATTATTAACTACTGCACCAATATTAAGAATTGTTGATCCTAATAAAGACTTTATAGTATGTACTAACGCATGCAATGATGTTCTAGGTAGAGTTTTAACTCATGAAGGAAACGTCATTGCATATGATTCTAGGAAGCTGAAGATTCATGAGAAGAACTATGCAACCTATTACTTAGAATTGGTTGTTGTCATACATGCCTTGAAGATGTGGCACCATCACTTAATCGGAAGAAGGTTTATATTAATGACAGATAATAGAGGGTTAAAATATTTGTTGGATCAACCTAACTTAAACGCAAGGAAAGCTAAGTGGCTAGCTTTCCTTAGCGAGTACGATTTTGAAATCCAACATATTAAGGGAAAATAAAATAAGGTTGTTGATGCTTTAAGCATAAATGCAAAACTAGATTTTGTAGCAGCAATCAGCACCTATAAAACAGATTTAGAATAACAACTAGAGGAAGGAGTAAGATTGGATGGAAATTATCAGAAATTACAAGCAAAGGTAACAGAAAATTTAATTGAAAGTTTAAGTGTATGGTTTAGTCTAAATGAAAAAGGTTTATTATTATATAAAGACAGACTGTACATACCTAATGTACCTAAGATTAAGTTATTGATTTTAAACGAAATTCATAAGACTCCTTACTTAGGACATCATGGTTATCAGAAGACTATAACCATGTTAAGGAAGGATTATGTTTGGCCAAACATGAAGAATGAACTGGCAGAATACATTGCTAAGTGCTTTTAATGTTAGCAAGTTAATACTGAACACCAGCATCCTATCGAGTTACTTTAGCCATTACCTATCCCTAGCTTGTGGGAGATAATCAGCCTTGATTTTATTACAGGACTACCTAGAAATCAAAATTTGAATGACTCGATAATGGTAGTCATTGATAAACTTAGTAAAGCAGCTCATTTTATACCTATAAAAACTACTTGCAAGGCTACTAATATTGCTGATATTTTCCTAAAACAAATTTTTTGTTTACATGGGATACCGAAAGTAATAATTTCAGACAGAGACCCTAAGTTTATGGGAAATTTATGGAAGTCTTTGTTTAAAGGATTGAATACTACTTTAAGTTTCAGTACCTCTTTCCATCCCCAGATGGATGGACAGACTGAAAGACTGAATCGGGTATTGGATGATATGCTCAGAATGTATGTTAAGTAATAACCAGGTAAATGGGAAGATTACTTACACTTGGTAGAGTTTGCTTACAAAAATCACTACCAAGCTTCAACAAGATACAGTCCATTTGAAATTTTGTATGGCAAGAAATGTAATAACCCCATCTCATGGAGTAATATAGTCAACAAGTTAGTATTAGGACCTGAACTATTAAAAGAGATGGAGTTAATTGTAAAATAGGTGCAAGGTAACTTGAAAGTTGCGCAAGACCGACAGAAAAGTCAAGCAGATCTTAAATGAACTCAAAAAGAGTTCCAAGTTGGTGAACATCTCGTTATTAAGGTAAGGCCTAAAAATAGTTCTCTAACATTAGGAATTTGTGCTAAGTTAGCACCCCGATATTGTGGACCTTTTGAACTACTGTCCAGAATAGGACAAGTGGCATATCAATTGGCTTTACCACCAAATTTGAAGGTTCACAATGTTTTTCATATTTCTATGTTAAAAAAATATGTACATGATGTTACTCATGTTATAAACTAGAATGATGTGCAGGTGGAACCCGAAGGATATTTTCTATTCAAACTGGATTGTATCCTCGAAAGGAGGGAGATTTTTCTTCGAAATCACACCATTGGTCAGGTGAAGGTGCAATGGAAGCACCTTAGTCCAAAAGAATCCACCTAGGAATTGGAGAGTCATATGTGGGCTGCATATCCAATTCTGTTCCAGGGTAATTCTGAGGACAAAGAATAAGTAACATCGAGGACGATGTTATAATTTAAGGGGGTGTGTATGTCAAATGCCCCAATTTGCAAAACATTTTATGTTTTAAGACAGTATATTATATTTATTATAAAGTTTTTAATTAATGACCAAGTGGGGTCAAGGATAATTGAATGTAACTACTGAATATTTTATTAATAAATAAATGAAAGATGAGACAACAGCTTAAGGAAGCTATTAAATGAGTGTTTTACTAGTCACTTGGTGGAGAAGGTTGGGTTGAGAGTAGATTGACACTTGGCAACATCCATAAACTTCTTCTAATTGTTGTAGGAGGAAACTTCCCTATATTTTTGGTCATGTTCCCCAAGAAAGTGGAACAAGAGCAGGTGGCTCATTAAGTGAAAACTGACCCAAAAGACCTATTCATACTAATAAAACTTCCCACTGAAGACAGCTGCGGCTGCTCATTCTTGACTTATGAACATTCTGAGTGAATGAAGTGGAAAAGAAATTCGATGGAGGGGACAAGCTTAAGTATGTTTGAGTGAATAGTGCTGAAGACATGAACTAGTGCATTTATTGTAAGCTGAGTTCATACTATTGTATGCAGAACAAATTTACTGTTGAACACTCAGTAGAGTTGTAGAGGATTACTAGACTACATCTCTCACTCAGTACTTCTACCAGGTGGACCAGGAGACACACGTGGGGATCCTGAGATTTGCAATCCATATTTTCTCCAGGAGTTGGTTGGGAGGAATAGGTTCCTTAAGATGTGTCACCTCATCTACATTTCTAGGTTCTTCTTGATTTATCTATCTATCTAATTGTGTATTGTTATCTGGAAAGTTTGAGTTTGAGAAATGAAATGTTATGCTTATGTTCTGTTGTTGCTAGGGTTAGTTAAAAGAAATACTTTTAGTGTGAAAAGATTGTGAAATACTACATTAGATAGATTAGGGTAAATGATTAGAAAAAATTCTAGTTTTACTAATAGATAGAAAAAAATACCTAACTGTATTTATCCACACCTTTTATAAAGGTAGTATTCTAGTACAGTAGGTTAGATTAACTTCAGATAAAGAATTGAATAAAGTATACATGAATATGTTTTATTACTTTCTACAGGTTTCATAAGAGTCATTCATCTGTATGCTTTTCCTTTATATTTAGAAGTTTTACTTAGATAAAGTATTTTGTAATCATATAGACAAATATGTCTCTAGGAAGGATTTTAAAATATAAATATAGTTAATTTGTGTACTTACTTACACAGTAGATAGGTTATTCACTATAATATTAACACTATAATAATTAACAAACATTATTAAAAATAGAATTTAAATAGGTAGGATTAACTTAAAAAAGTAGTAAATAAGGCTAGATATTTACTGTGATATTTTCATCTAAGTAACATAAAATTAGAATAGCATTATAATCAAATACTAACAATGCATTTAAACTAGGAGAAATTAGGAATTTGCAAATAAAACATTTTTGAAGGAATTGTAAAATATAAATAATGTTACCACCTCTTCATTAACATAGGGGTTATTCATTTCACCCATAAACAAATAAAATCTTACATTTCTTCATTTGTATAATCCCAGAATCTAACAGCTAAATATATATAATTTTACACATTATCTACAAGGAAACAGTGTTAACACTGAGAGATAATTATAAACTGGGAGAAAGTAATTAAAAGATTTTTTTAACATACAATAACCTAGAAAACACAGTAAAAACTTAGGTTGGATAAACAACCTTTCTTTTTATTTACTGACTGAAGTAAATAATATCTGACAGTAAAAATCAAACTATAATTTAGAGACTAACTATCTGGAACATTTCTTTTCTTTTTAAAATGTAATTAGTATAAATATCAATTTACAGTAACAAAAACTATGTTTAGGATATTTAAACAAAATCAAAGAAAAGCGGAATAGTTAATAGCATCACAATTGCCATCTTTTACTTAAAAACCACAGTGTATAATTACTATCAAAATATAAATTACAAAACAGTAAGTTTCGAGCTTATCCAAACTTTAAATAGAAATTAAACCCTAAATTGAATCATATCAGTTACGGCCCTAAGGCCTTTTACAACCAGAGTCACGACTTAAAAGCCTGTATAAAGTAACATAACTGTAAACAAAATTACAACTAAGAAGGCCACATTTTCTCAAGTCTTGGCCATGGAATCCCCAAGTCACCAAAACAAAACAGGCACCAGGGCTTCAAATAAACTAAAACAACATATTAAAGTATTAGCCACATGTCCTTCCAAAAGTTTTTACAACACATTGTATCCACGGCTGAGCTAAAAACCAGAAACCCAATGAATTGCATCAACTAAAAACAAACACCATATACCACTACAAGAGAAACCTCAGTGAGACTGAGGCTTACCAAGTATATATGCAGCATGGGGTTCATGCAGGGTGGTCCTCGGTGGATTTCAGCACCCTTCTGAAATCACAAGCACCTGCACATTGAAACCTTCAAATATCAAAAACTTATACAAATAATTAATGGTGCAAAAAGTAGAATATTCACTTCGTTTTAAAACTGAATAATTTACATAAAGGCTTGACATCATCCTCTTACTGGTAGCAAGAAGATACCCTAGCCACCAGAAAAGTATTCCGCTAAGAAATGATGGAAAACTCTTTCAAGAGAACACACAACGTGTACTATGCAAGACCGATACCAGAACCACGGTGAAACAAACCCAAACCACCAGAGTATTATTGTCGAGTAGTGGGGGAGGCACCGTCGAGAACCCTAGCAAGGAAGTTCCAACTAATGCCGAAGTAAACCCCAACACTGAACCTACCAGACATAGTTTTGTCACTACACAGTACCGAAGGATAGTTCATACAAGGCTTGGTATCAACGACAAAGACCATGCACTTACAGAGAGAAGAATGATAGTAAAACTCATATATGCAGAGATTGGTGAGGAAATGAAAGACTCTCACAGATAAATGTAAGCTATGGAATCCAGGGTTCTCATTGCAACAGGAGTGAAACAGTCAGGCCATGCAGACATGAGCCTGCGGCCCTTCTTTCCAGAGCAAGGTAAAAAAGATAGGTAAATGCGAGTTTTTAGGGTTTAGAGAAATTTATATGGTTAAACTCCAAAGGTAAAAACCCTATCAAATGAACATCGACTACCTGGCACTAAGATTATCTGCAAAGGATGGGTTTTGTGATATAGTTCGAAACCCCTTGGAGCAGCCTCCACACAATAGTATAAGAAAATTAAAAACTATGTTATAACCATGTCATAATTTTCAATATCTTTTGTTACCGTTTATATGCTTGTTTTATCCATAGTGAATAACGTGGGGAGGTAATAGTTAAACTAGGGTTTATAGTATAAGCTATAACCTTTGAAATGGTATAAGGAAACTTATGCAAGAAAACTATTCAAAGATTTTTGCATAATAAACAATACCTTGTAATCAGTTTTAGAAGATACAAAAATGATAAGGAAATCATTTATATGTATATACTTGCAACTATAAAAGATACAAAGCTAGAACTTTAGCCTAGGTATTAAATTATTATCATTTTAATATACTAGTGTATGTTATCACTTTTCCCTTAGGAGATAAGGATTATACTAAGGTTTAAAGGGATAGATTTCTGTTATAGAAAATAACCCTTTCATCCCTACATAAAAAAAATTAATACCATAATTTAAAAAAATAGATTATTTTTTTTTCTTGTTGGTAAATACCAAGTCAGTGGGTAAACTAGTTATGCACTAGGTTTTATTTCCAAGTGTGAATAACAACCATTTTACTTATTGACTATATCTAGATTTAGGTTGTCTAAGTTTACCTAGTTTGATCAATAATGAAATGAGTACCTTTGAATTACTAAGATGTTAAGTAATAACGTGATAAAAGAACTTGTTATATTAATTTCCATTCACTAGAGTTATATACAAGAAATAAAATAAAAATAGATTGATGAAAGTTAAACGAACCAGTTTTAGTTATAGTGAATTGGAAGAGTAACTGAACTAAGTTCAGTTTACTGAAAAATACTTTTATTACTAGTAACTATGTATAGCATATCAACGATACCTCTTTTACTGCTCAAAGTTGTAAAATAAATAAATTTACTAGTGTTCTATTTAATGCTAGTTGAGATCATAATCTCGATCTGGAAACTGGTAACAAATTCCTTACCTGTAAAGGACCTGTAAAAGAAGCATCACTTCACTGCATTAGCTATAAGCGAAGTAAGCCTCGATCTCAACTAAAGTTCTTTCCTACTTCCATAAGACATTAAAACAAGTTTAGCACTAGTAATTGAACAGATGTTTCAATTCCTATTATTCCAAATCATAATCTACTAAATCAAATCTTTAACATTGAATTATGATAACAAACTAATAAGTATGCAGAACTAGATATTAACAAAACATTCAGTTCTAGTTTATTACTGTTTAAGTAATCGTTAGCAATCAATTGTCTTTAAGCAGTGACGATTACAAACATTTTATGATTACGTGAAAAATTTAAATTTTTACGAATTTCTGGAGTATCACATGAAGTCTCACCAAGTTTCCGTAGTATGAAGGAGGATTGTGGATCTACTATCAATTCAGCGCAACATTACTTAACAGTTTCAATCATTCAGATTATACATTAACAGAACCATATTCAGTGGATCAAATCAAAGTACTTAGATCGCAGCAAATTCATTGAAGCATAAACAGTTCTATCAAGATATCATCACTCATAAGAGATAAGTATCGCATCATTCACAGATACACATCGCATTCACATTTAAATCACAGAAAATAGGAAAATAGAAAGATGCAAAAAGACACAGTGTTTCTATCCAATCTTTGTCATGTCATATTGAACTTCGTAGCAAAATACAGAATCCCAAAAATAGTTCTTCAATTTATCTCCAGACTATCAATAGATCCAAATATATCCAAGAAATCCAGAAAAAAAAAATTCATTGTCAAGAAGAAGCTAAGAAAACTTAACACTTACAATCCTAAATCTATTTATAGGCTTGTGCATTTACATTGGTGGTCCACTTAAGTCAACTTTCTAACTACTTGGACCAATATCTACAAAATAATGACCACAATCCACATAATGCGGTCCAAATATACTAAATATGACCAAAATATATAAAATATAGTTAATCCACCTTGTGCACTATCTTCCACCTTGTGCAACATCTTTGCCTTTGCGCAGCATCCGTGATGTTGTGAAGCTAAATTTCCTCAAAACTGTCTGCCAACACTTCTCAAAGATTGACCTTAGATTTGGTTATCATCAAATTTGAATGAGGGAAGAAAACATACCAAAGAATACTTTTAGATGCCACTATGTTCACTTTGAGTTTGTTTCCATGCCCTTTGGCTTGGAAAATGCTCCTACCACATTCCAATCATGCATGAACAATATCTTCCACAAGCAACTTCGTAATTTTGTACTAGTTTTCTTTGATGACATTCTTATTTACAGCAAAACATGGAAGGAGCATTTGCATCATCTAAAAGAGGTATTAACAATTATGCATGATCAATATTTGTTTGCTAAGTTGTTAGAATGTGATTTTGGTTTGACATAGATCTTTAATCTTGGACACATCATTGTTCAAGATGGTGTGAAAGTGGATATGGAAAAAATAAAATCCATTATAGAATGGCCTCGTCCCAAAAATCTAAATAAATTGAGAGGATTCATTGGAATTTGTACCTACTATAGGAATTTTGTGAAGGGTATCTCCCAAATCACTTCACCTGTCAAATAAATATGCTTTCCAACAGCATGAAGGGGCTGAAAAATCTTTCCAAATAATGAAAGAGGTAATAAGCAATTGTCTTATTCTAGCCTTTCCTGGTTTTTCCAAACCATTTGTCTTGGAATGTGATGCATCAGGAGAAGGCATTAGAGCAGTCCTAAAGCAAGGAGAACACCCAATATCTTTCAAGAGTGGGAATATAGATCCACATGAGAATATTTACCCCATTTATGATTAATAAATGTTAGCCATCATGTATGCTTTGATCAAGTTTAGGCAATACTTGGTGGGAAAGAAATTTGTTGTCAAAACTAACCATAACATCCTAAGGTACTTCCTCACTCAAAAGCATCTAAATGAAAGGAAGTGAAAATGGGTGAGTAAGATTCAAACATTTGAATTTGATATTGAATATGTGAAGGGCAAGAATAATGTGGTGGTTGATTCCTTATCTAGAATACCTTCTATTTCTCTAATGGATGTAGCATAAAATTGGAAAGCCATATTAGAAGTAAAGTATGCCAAGGATAATTTTTCTTGTGAAATTTTTTATGGGACTAACCATGATGATAGGTATAAGGTGTTGGAAATAATAATATACTACAAATATATAATCTATTTGGTCCCTTTTCTATTTTGAAGGATAAATTTTTAAAGAAAGCTCATGATTCTCCTCTAGCATGTCAACCCGGTTTCTTCAAAACATACAGAATTTTGAGGGAAATATTCTCATGGAAAGGGTTGAATGCTGATGTTATGAAATATGTTAATTAATTACACACATGTCAGAAAAATAAATTGGATCTCACTCATCCATTTGACCTCTTCCACCCCTTTCCTATTCCAAAACAAAAATGGAGAGAGAATTTCCATGGACTTCATCACTGTTTTGGCCAAGGTACTTGGTAAGGATTGCATATTTGTAGTGGTGAATAGAATTAATAAATTTGCTAATTTATTTGATGTTACTACCACTTTCATTTCTGCACAAGTGGTTGAACTACTCTTTAAATAAATTTTCAGATTGCATGGGCTTCCTAAGAGCATTGTTAGTGACAGAGATAACAGATTTTTTAGTGCATTTCGGAAATAACTCTTCAAGATGGTGGGGACAAATTTGACACCTAGAAAAAGATATCATCCACAAATTGATGGCCAAATAGAGAGGGCGAATCAGTGGTTGGAAGGCTACTTAGGAACTATGTTAGTGATCAGCAAAAAGCATGGATAAAATGGTTGCATTTGGGTGAGTTTTGTTGCTATACTATTTTTCATATGTCCATTGGCATGTCCCATTTCAAAGTAATTTATAGTTATGATGCATCCACTTTTATTGACCACATTTTTTGTGATATTATAGCTCCAAATGATAAGGATTTGATTCAATAAAGTCAAGAAATTTTGAAGTTCTTGAAAGATAACTTGCAGGTTACCCAAAATTAGTAAAAACAATATGAATACCAACATAGAGTGGAGAGGAACTTAAAAGTGGATGAATTGGTATATTTAAGGTTAAATACCTACAAACAAACCACCATAAATGTTAAAGGTTCATAAAAACCGAAACCAAGATTTTATGGTCCCTACAAAGTGATTTGAAAGGTTGGAGAAGTGGCCTATGAATTGGAGCTTCCCACTGAAGTAAAATTCATAATGTATTTCATGTTTCATGTATAAATAAGGTTATAGGTCAGCATATTTTAGTTTTATATATTAATTCTTGCACATGATCTAGGAACTAGGAATCAAAATCATCAAATAATTATTAACAAATACTCATGAATTGGAAATTATCGGAACCAGAATTGGTTTCCTCTCTGTATATTTAATAAACAATAAAGGGTTACAATACCAATGCTGAGCAATGGCTTAAATCCATGAAGAATTTGAATACCTAAGGAGACAATTCGAATTCAGTGAGTGATTCTAGCTTAACTGACTCTCAACCATGCAATCTCACTCAGTTAACCACTTGACCAAAACCCTAATTGACTCACCAAACCCTAACTGAAGTCGGAGTGCAATAAATGACTGAATCTCAACTGAAGGAGATCAAACATATGTCATAGCAATCCAATCATCAAGTGCTAGTGCTCCATGACTCCAATGAACCCCGATGAGGTTAACTGAAGCTGAACTAACCATCAGAAGTTAGTGGAGGCGCCTTGTTGACTCCAGTTCATTAAATAATAATAAATAATCATTAAATAATATATTTAATGAATGGAGGTGCCTTAACATACTGTAACTGACTGGTTGAATTTATTGTAACCACCAGTTAGCAATTAGGTGCATTAATGTCACACAGATCACCCCTGGAGTGCTCCAGTTAGCCTCCTTGACTGTAGGAGAAGGCTAAGTTAGCCTCCTTGACTGTAGGTAGGCGTGGGTGTGACTGGATGATGGCAATTAATGCTCCACTGATGTCAATTAAACTTAGGATAGTGGTTTAACTAGGCCAATTTTACCAAAAGAGTGTGTATGATGGTAAATGTCTCCAACACCCCCCCTTAAGCTATACTCAGGAAGAGTTAGAAAACATATATGCATAAAAAATCTAGGGCCCTGGAAACTAAGGCCATAGGTCACCCTGTACAATGTTGAAACTGAAAAAATGCTCAAAACAAACTAAGTGAGGAAAAGAGGGAAAACCCAGTGGGAAAAACCCCCCCTCAAGCTGAACACTGAAAGTAGTCTGGATCACCCTGATGAACTCACCCCCAACAATAAACAGAGGTAAGTGTACTTATTTTCTGAAAATCTCTTGGTGAAGATGTCTGTAATCTGCTCATCAGTCGGGAAGTATTGCAGAATGATGGTGTTGTCATGCACTAGCTCCCTGATGTAGTGCATGTGAATCTCTACATGCTTGGTCCTCTGCCTAGTAACTGGATCTGTGGATATCTTAATAGCACTCTGGTTGTCACAAAAGAGGATAGTGGACAAAGTACTACCAAGATCAAACTCTGAAAGAATGCCTTGCAACCAAACTGCTTGGATGCAAGCATTCACCGCTCCTCGATACTCGGCCTCTGTTGAAGATAGTGCTATGGTAGCCTACTTTTTGCTTGACCAGAAAATAGGGCCACCACCAAACATGAATACATATCCATAATTTGACTTCTGATCAATATAATCACCCGCCCAGTCGAAATCTATGTATCCAACCAACTTTAGCTCGGAGTCTGCAGCATAGTGAATGCCGTAGGTCCTGGTTCCCTGAATGTACTGGAGGATCCTCTTGGCTGCCTTCCAATGAATATCATGAGGCTGATGCATGTATATTGATACATAATTCACGGCATAACAAATATCAGGCCTAGAATGTGTCAAGTACAACAAGCTACCAATCAGCTGTCGATAGATAGTGCAGTCCATGGGAGGTGTGCTTTTTCCTTCTTCAAGGTTGATCCCTGAAAGGAAAGGGAATGGTGTAGGCCTACATTCATCCATGTTAAACTTTACTAACAGGTATAAAATTTATTTTGACTGAGTGACCATAATCCCATCAGAATTTTGCTCGATTTCAAGCCCCAAAAATTGTTTTAGAAGCCCCAAATCACTCATTTCAAAGGCATTGTGGAGAGCAGTTTTGATGGCTGAAATGGAGGCAATTGTGCTACCTGTGATCAGTAATTCATAAAAATATAAAACAATGATAATTATATTACCATCATGCTTCTGTAAATACACATTTTGATCTGCTCTACATCTCTGAAAGTTTTGCGAGAGAAGGAAGGCATCCATCTTGGAATACCACTCTCTTGGGGCCTGTTTTAACCCGTATAATGACTTCTTTAGCTTGCAAACCAAATATGGATCAGTGATTTATCCCTCAGGATGCTTCATGTATATCTCCTTATGAATATATCCATGTAGAAAGGTTGACTTAAAATCCATGTGATTCACCTCCCATTGCTTGGATGCGGAAATAGGCAAAACAAGGCGGATGGAGTCCATTTTTGCAACTGGTGCAAAGGTCTCATGGTAGTCCATTCCTTGGACCTAAGAGAAACCTTTTGCTACCAGCCTTGCCTTATATTTGTAGTTTCTTCCATCAGCAGAAACCTTTTTCTGAAACACCCACTTGCATTGAACCAATTTCCTTCCCGAAGGAAGAGGAACTAGCTCCCAAGTAGTGTTTTTCTGAAGAGAATTCATCTCTTCATCCATGGAAACTTGCCATCTCGGATCATTCCAAGCATGGTAGTAGGATTTTGGATCTGAAATAATCATAAAATATCAAGTTTTGGATAGCAAATTATCAAAACAATAGAGAGCAATACCTACTCTTTGGAAATCAGACCGGGTTCTCCTTGGATCATCCGGATTTCCAATGTTGTCTCCTGCGGAGGAGAGTGTCTTTTGGGCCCGTGTAGGAAGATGATTTCGAAATTCAGGTTCTGATTCAGTATCTGATTATTGCTGCACACTGATATAATAAATCATAGGATCCAAATCAGGGTCATCACCCCCAATTTCATCATCCAAATATTCAGTGGAATAGGAAGGAATTTCAGCAGTTTTCTCCTTCACTAGTTCCACCTCCTGAAGAGGCTCATCGAACTTGACACTTCTCTCGATGATGATCTGTTAGGTATTGATATCCAGTAGCTTGAATCCTTTAGATTCATCAGGATACCCAATAAACAGACATTCTATGCTCTGCGGTTGCAAATCCCTTCTTTTATCAAGCGGAATTCGGGCCCATGCAGTGGACCCAAACACCCATAGGTTCGACACATCTGGCTTGTGTCCAAAGTATGCTTCGAAAGGAGTATTTCCTTTAACTGATGAATGTGGAACCCTGTTGTAAATGTATGCTATAGCATGCATGGCTTCATCCCACAAATTTTCAGCAAGCTTCTTTGACTCCAACATACAGGTGGTCATCTCTTGGAGAGACCGGTTCTTCCTTTCCGCTACTCCGCTCTGCTGGGGAGTGTAGGGAATTGAATGTTGGACCTGAATAAAAATTTGGGAGAAAATGTACAGAAACTCATTACTGACATACTCCCATCCATTATCATATCTCAATATCTTGATCTTAATCCCAGAGGCATTTTCAATCAAGGCCTTCAATTCAAAAAAAAATTCACATACCTCTGACTTCTTTTTGAGAAAGAAAACCCATGTATACCTTGAAAAATCATCAATAAAGGTAAGGAGGTACCTTGATCCATTCATGGATGTGATAGGAATTGGACCACTGATATCAGAATGTATCATCCCCAATATGCTTGTAGCTCGGTTTGCCTTCCCCCGATCGAACTTGTGCTCAGGGTGTTTTCCAATCACACAGCCCTTGCAGACTCCCGTGGTTGCCTTGATGACCGGGAGGCCTTCAACCATGGATTTTTTCTGTAATTGCTGCAAATATTTGAAATTAATATGGCCATACCTCTCATGCCATATCCTACTAACCTCATTTCCATGAGTTAGCAGAGCGGTGGGCTTTGCATCCGCAACAAAGTGAGAGAACTCATACGCTTTTGCATGATGATTTGCATGGCCTTTTGTAATGAGTTTCCCGGATGCAATTTTTGTTATCTCAACATCATTTGGGATGAAAGAGACTCTCTTAGGAATTCTTGTATGTTTCATCTGATAGACACTAAGGATATTTGCTGCTAGAGACGGTACATACAAAACATTAGAAAAAAAACCATTTTCTAGATCTACAGTACCTTGTCCTTTGGAAATGATGGTGGAGTCATCTCCCATGTGGATGGGGATGTATTTGCCGGTCTCGAAGGATGAAAAGGAGTATTTTTCAGCCATCATGTGATTCGAAGCTCCACTGTCAATCAGCAGTGATTTGGACTTCGAAGTGCTTGCCATGAGGGCATTACCTTTCTCATGCTGTGGTTCCCGACCTTGGTGATCTCTCCTTCGAAAGCTCTCCGGAAGATTGATGTGATTCCTCTCAAGGAGAGAGGTTGCTTCATCAAGATTTTTCTTCATGTAGGCATGTTCAAGGTGAAAACCCTTCCCACAGTAAGAACGCCTAACTTTTTCTTTCCCATTGTGCCCTTTTCCTTTGTTCTTCCTTGAGCTGGAAGACTCATCATGCTGCTGATTTTCAACTCTACGATTGGGAGCATCAAATTTAGTTTTTTGATTTTTTTATTGCTTTCCTTTACCTTTCACATATTTGTGCCCCGAGACATGGAGGGCTTGATCACGGGAAGATCGAATGATCCCCATCTGGACAAGCTTGTCATGTTCACTAGTTAGGGACTCAATGAAGGCATTGAGTGTAGGCATCTTCCATCCAGGGATTGTGAGCTTCCCTGTAAGGAATGTAGAAACAAAAACTCAATAATCAGCCCCGAGTTTGGAGAGGATGGCTAGGATGAGCTGATCATCCTCCTTCTCCACTTTGCATTGCTTCAAGAGAAAAATAGTATGCTTGAACTTTGTAAAGAAATCATTCAGAGTCTCGAAATTGGAAGGTTGGAGAGACATGAGTTCATTTTCGAGTTGGTAAACTCTCAAGTCATCATGATTTCCATACATAGATTCCAATTTGTCCCATATTTCTTTCGGTGTCTTCAGATCTATAAGATGGAAGAGAAGGTCATCAGAAATAGAGAGGCACAAGAAACCAAAGGCTTCTTGTTCAAGAATCTTGATTTTTCTATGGTGGATCCAGGCTCAACTTCAGTGTCCATGGAGAATCTATGGAGTCCTTTGGATTTCAACTGAGTTTCCATTTTATTTTTCCATGTGTGGAAATTGTATGGAGTCAATAGAGGTACTGAGGAGGCCATCTGGATATGCTGTAGCGAATGCTTCACCTGTAGAAACCTGAAAATCAAAACAGAAAGAGAAAAATAAGGTCAGACAGCCTGCACATTCTAGGCTTTCATCACACCTAGCATAGTCAATCAAGCAAGATTGATCAACAAGTTCTTTACTTGGGATATTGAGTGGTAAGACTTGGCTTCTGGTGCAGTGCTAGAATTTTGAGCTATTGCTCACTTCTCATGGAGAAATCTGTCAAAAGTCTTGTTTTTGAGAGATTGTTCTTCGTCCTGGAGCATGCTCTGATACCATATTAATTCTTGCACATGATCTAGGAACTAGGAATCAAAATCATCAAAGAATTATTAACAAATACTCATGAATTGGAAATTATCGGAACCAGAATTGGTTTCCTCTCTGTATATTTAATAAACAATAAAGGGTTACAATACCAATGCTAAGCAATGGCTTAAATCCATGAAGAATACGAATACCTAAGGAGACAATTTGAATTCAGTGAGTGAGTCTATCTTAACTGACTCTCAACCATGCAATCTCACTCAATTAACCACTTAACCAAAACCCTAATTGACTCACCAAACCCTAACTGAAGTCGGAGTGCAATAAATGACTGAATCTCAACTAAAGGAGATCAAACATATGTCATACAAATCCAATCATCAAGTGCTAGTGCTCCATGACTCCAATGAACCCCGATGAGGTTAACTAAAGCTGAACTGACCATCAGAAGTTGGTGGAGGCGCCTTGTTGACTCCAGTTCATTAAATAATAATAAATAATCATTAAATAATATATTTAATGAATGGAGGTGCCTTAACTGACTGTAACTGACTGGTTGAACTGATTGTAACCACCAGTTAGTAATTAGCTGCATTAATGTCACACAGATCACCCCTGGAGTGCTCCAGTTAGCCTCCTTGACTATAGGAGAAGGCTAAGTTAGCCTCCTTGACTATAGGTAGGTGTGGGTGTGACTGGATGATGGCAATTAATGCTCCACTGATGTCAATTAAACTTAGGATAGTGGTTTAACTAGGCCAATTTGACCAAAAAAGTGTGTATGATGGTAAATGTCTCCAAAATTATATACTTTAACCTCCTTTGCATGATGAAGGACAACTTGCTCTCATTCCGGACAAAATATTGAAAACAAGGGAAAGAAGGTTAAGGAGCAAAACAATAAAAGAATACTTGGTACAATGGAAGGATTTTCCTAGTAAGGAAGCCACTTGGGAAGAGGAACAAATTTTGCAGCATCCAAACTTGGAATTGCTTGAAGAAAAGAAATATTGGGTGGGGAGGACTGCCATGTCCCCATCCCAATGAGACTGCTAGTTAGTAATGTTTCACCCACCTACTAGTACCCTAGGTTGGGGAGGAAGCATTAAATCTTGCAATAAGTGAGCTATGGGTGTTGTAATCTCATAGATCACATAAGGTTACCAATAATACACATAGAAACATATAATCATAACAGACACAAGACACAGAATGGTAAGGTAGAATAATAGTTGTATTAATAAGTCACATGAGGGTCCATACATACATAAAACTGAACCGAATTCTCATCTAGCTCAACAGCCTAATATATATGATTACAAATGGTTACAAGTAACTACCTATTAGTTTGGTCAACTGACATGACTTACGCATCCGACCTAATCTCTGATTAGTCTGCTACTCGACTAGTCGGCTCACCGACTAACTCCTCCAACATATCACCCAGGAACAAAATCTTTCTTCCTCCCGAAGAAATAGGGGAGGCACTCAACATTGTGATGTCTGAGGTAGTTACTTCTACTTTGGTTTGGCTTCATGGACTATGTAGTCGGATGGTTGGTCATTTCTGCACACATACTTCCACAATGGCTTCTGCTATAATGGCTAGTTGGTGCTAAAACTCTGTCCAATTCTGTAACACTTTTTGGATATCAATAGTCAAGGTTGTGATGCTTGACAGAGTCAACATTTCTCCTGGAGGGAAATATCTGTGATTCTTTCCATGTCAGGCCCCATAAATTGAGCCTTTTCTTCTGTTGTATCCAATAGTCTCTTCATCTGTGGGAAGATTGTGTCTAGTTTGTCGAGGCTTGGTAGTGCTTGTTGTACCCACTGATGTGCTTGTTTTTCTAGTTTCTATAATTTGGTTGTTTATAATACAATATGGTCTTGTATTTTACTCCTCATTATTTCTTCAAGGTCTTGTCTCTTTTCTAATCCTTGTATTTTCTCACGATTCTGGCGGGTCTGCTGAAATACTTGCCCATAGTAGGTGTGCCAATTACGGAGTACTTATTCTGTAATGATGGATTCTTCTAAGTGGTCCTGTAGTACCTTATGAGCTTCAGAGAATGCTATGTACTATTTCCTTAGTAATCTGTATGTTTTAATCTCATAGATCACATAGGGTTACCAATAATACACATAGAAACATATAATCATAATAGACACAAGAGACAGAATGGTAAGGTAGAATAACAGTTGTATTAATAAGTCACATGAGGGTCCATACATACATAAAACTGAACAGAATTCTCATCTAGATAAATGGCCTAATATATATGATTACAAATGGTTACAAGTAACTACCTGTCGGTTCGGCCAACCGACACGACTTACGCAGCCGACCTAATCTCCGATTAGTCGACTACTCGACTAGTCAGCTCACCAACTAACTCCTTCAACAATGGGACCCAAGATAACCTTAGTTTGTAATTTAAACATTAAATTGGGTCATAAAAAAATATATATATGGATAAATTAAATTGGCATTGCTTCATGAGGAAATTTAGACGTTCATGAAGACCTTGGGTGGCTAGATTCTTCCTTACACATGTCATGACTTAACCCCAAACTCAAAATTATGAGTAATGGAACGTTATTGGAAGGTGAAGTGGAGTCAGGAAACATATCATTATCCCAAGTATTCAAATAGGTTAAGAGGAGTAACTCCCCATGGAAGCGGAAGAGGTTAGGAAGAAACTAGGTGCCACTTGGAGAGAGATTCCTTGTTTTTTATGACAACGATGATGGAAGATTCTATGAAAAATCAGACCTGGTTGCAGACCTGATTTTAGAACTATGAAAATATGACATGTCAAGGCTAAAAATATCCTCCAATAGGGCATACTTTGGGTTTGGTGGTAGCAATTCAAATTTGGAGGAAGATGAAGGGTTGAGGAGAAGGACAAATGTCATGGAGGTTACTAAACATTAAGAATGAGTTGGAGGAAGCCTATGGTAGTGAATTCGACCTTGGAGGACCTTATGAGGTTTTAAAAAATATCTCATGAGGAATTAGAATGGATTTTTATCATTTGATAATTTTCCTTTGGCATTTTGGAAAGCATTAGTTTGTCCATTGCACTTTGTGTGCTCACTTGCCCTGCTAGTGAGCCAATTTCAAGAGAGTTAGATTCTCATCAAAGTTGGTTGTTGGAGAGGCCACCCTGACCTCTAATTTGGATATTAATGGATTTTTTTTCTTTCATATATTATACTTCTATTTTTCATGACCCATATTTCCTCCCATTCTCTCAAACCCTACTTCAATATTTCCATATTTCTCTATGGTAGTGCACTCGTATGAATGGTGGTTGCGCCTTGTTGAGTTCAGTTATGCCAAAGGATGGGTGAAGCATTTATGGATCTGAAATATGTATCCCATACTCTATGTAAGTCAAAATTTGCAGAAATTCATTTGCAAATGTCCACATTTCCAAGGTATGGTGTGACTAGTTTTCATGTGTTGGTTTCCCATTTCAATGGAGTTGTATATCTGATTTGTGTTGCGACTTGGTTCTGATGTCATATGTTGTTGGTGAGAAAATTATATTATTTTAATGGAATACATTCCATATTCTCTATTTTGAACCATTATATATACAATTTATGAGTCAAAGTTGAGCTTTTACATGTCATTTCCCTTAAGCAATTAATTATATCACTGAATTTATGCATTCAAATATGAAGTTTTGAATCTCTGTTACACAACTCATAACCACATAAAATGACATGAAATTAAGTCTAATATCATACCCCATACTCTATTTGAAAATTTTATGGTCTCATAGAAGTTGGAGATCCATTTCTGCTCACACCCTAGGGGGAATTGCACCACAAATTACTAATAATTTTACCATTTTTTCCAATGCCCCAAATCGAGTTGCAAATGCATATAAAATATTATAAAGTGACCAAATATTCCATTTATTGGTAATAAGACTCTCCATATCATTCCATACCAAATTTGAGACCCTTTTGTTCCATTCTAAACCCCTACAGTCAAGACTAGTCAAGAGAATTTTTCCCCAAATTCTGCCATTTTGGGGAATTTTCGAATTGGTTCAATAAAGAATATAATGGTTTTTCATATATATTATCCAATTTTCTCATCACACCCTCTATTTTATTTTATTCCAAAATATTTATATCCACCGACAAAGCAAGGAACAGTCATATTGTTCCCAATTACTTTCTATCAAGAACTTCTCATTCTTCGTCCTTCATAGTCACCGGTTGTTTTGTTTTTCCACCCAATGGTAGGTATAAATCCTTTTGGTATATATATTCCTCCATTTGGATCTTCCATAACTGGTAGTTTTGGCTGTTAAATTTCTTGACCCTAAACTTTCCTTCTTTTTCCATTTATCCCACTCGAACCAGGAACCCTTATTTCCTATGAGTTTACCATCCAAATAGACCTTTTGGCTTTGATACCAATTGTTATAAAAACAGGATCACAAAGAAATAAAAATAAAAAATATTAAAACACATTACAAGAGAGACATGGATATAACATGGTTCACCCAAGATGGGCTACATCAACATGGAAATTGCCACTCCTTTATTATTATTTCATCTAGCAAAATGAAGGGATACAAGCTGCAGAAACCATGTTGCACTTCCTATTAAATTTCTCATGGTCTCTCTCTCTCAATCATAGATATCGATATTACAATGATACAATACAATACACATCTATATTACAATGCTTTCCTTTTATAGGGGAATTACCATGGGAAAATACCATTGGTCACCCAATACCATGGGCATGTAAACTATTTTCCAACAAAAATCCCATAAATTTCTTTCAAGGGATTTACCCCTAAAACCCTATGGGGGGGATGATTTCCCCCCATGCCACACTACTGTAACGAGTGTATAGAAAATTTTGGGTACAAACATGGATGAACAAGAACATCTCTCAATTTGGAAGGCCAGGATCCACAACCAACACAAAGGAGGCCATTTAAGGAAGCCAAGTGTCTGAATAACCAAATTAGAATTATCTCAAGGTAATTTAACCTTCAATTTGTATTTAATGCACCATTGGTGGGTGATATCCCACCATTTCTATCAATCCTACAAGTATTGAAGGAATATCCACGTTGCAGCATGGCTTGATGTACTAGATATATGTGTCGTATCATGTAGTAACATTTATCAAGCTATGTGGGTGTACCTTTTGACTTTTATTGGGAACTTCTAAACTCATGTTTATTTTTGGATCTGGTGATGAAGTCTTTGGTTGGATGCATGATCTATGTTGAGGACATGAAACTGTGCAAATTGAAACATTGTCGCATGTGTGTGATATTTCTGCGATAACAAAAAGTTCGAATAATTTGTTTGTCAACCATTATGTACGCTTCATCCCAAAGATTGGTGAATATGTACTCATCGATGTGTTATGTAACATGAACCTTTTGCTAAGGCCCTCCCTTGTTGGTTTTTTGTTTAGCCAACCTTATTTTGCATAACTTCTTCATATGGATTTCCTTTCCATAGTACTGACAAGTCATGTCATTTTGACTATGTGTGGTTGTTCCAATAAATTCACCCTATGGGCAAGCTGAACTCTTTTTAGACATAAGGAGGTTTCCTATGACCTATTTGAGACACAAAGACAAAAAAATATACACCCAGGAATTCTTCTGTTAGGATTAATCAATTAATCCTCCCTTGACCACCATAGTCTATTTGTTTTTTCCTAGCTTAGGAGGGTATTGCCACTTCACTAGTGCCATCGGGGACTCATCCAGGGCTCACCTAACACTTAATGCACTTTTTTTCATGATTTTAGGATGTCCAGAGACCAATACCTATGGTTTAGGAACCCACTATAAGTGCCACCAGCAGTTGAACCTAGTCATTGTTCAGTTATGTTCAGTTATGCTTTGATTCCCATCAGTTAGTTCATCTTCAGTTAGTCTAGTGCCAATTTGCATGATTTAAGGGAGGTTGGTGCATTTTCCAACCTACATAGATCAGTTAATTGATTGTGAACTGATTCAGTTATCCATAGTGTCATTAGTGATCTCTAGTGGTAATTTTCCCACATTGAGTTAGCACCAGAGTCGGTCCAAGTTGGTGAGTTCGAATCCTACCTAAGGAATTTGAATTCTTCCTATTGTAACACTATTGTATAACAGAGAGGTTAATGATAATTCATGTAATGTTATGATGACCAAATTTTGTCTCATGTGTGTGCAATTCAGCATGAATGTTTTGATCATTTTACACTGAATTGTTTCTCTCTTATGCAATCTTCTTTTCACATTGAATTCATTCAGTCCTGAGGATCCTAAGCTTCACTAAATTACACAAGTATCGGAGCAAGTATCTAGTTCATATTCAAACCTCAAAAAAATCCATTGACACGCCAAAATCAATTGGGTTCCACATAATTCTTGGTATTCGTTCCTTACTCCCTCTAGATTATGTCCATAGAATTCTATCCAGGAGTGATGCACCAGAGAAAGTGAACATGTCGAAGTGGAGAGTGTTTGAATTGGTTTGATTTCAAATTGAAGGTTTTTTTGCAGTGTTTTGCAAGTAAATTTAAGATCTTCTGAAGAATTAGTTGTTTATTGAATATGTAAGATGGATAATTCAGCATCTTTGACACCCAGAATCCTCACACCCTTCATCTGTCTTAATAGGAGGGTTGATATGAAAATAGTCTTGCAAAACAAGGGTCTAAACAGGGTCACCATGGGCAGAGAGATTGAACCCCAGCAACCTCTTGAGAAGTCAAAGCATCTGAACAAGTTGTATGAATTTTTTGGATTCATGTGCATCTACATATCCAGAGAGTTACTATTCCATATGGATGGACTAAGAAATCGAAAAGAAGTATGGGAGAAGCTTGGATATTTGTTTGGAAAGTAGAATGATCTAAGGGGCCATATTCTGGATAATGAACCGATAGCACTACATCCCATCAAATTAAAAACTATTCAGAAATTCTTCTCAAAATTCAAATCTTTTGTCATGCAATGCAAGCAGTGTAGGATTGATAAGAAGGATGAGCAATCGGTTCTCTCAATTATGAGGAAAATTGGCCCATCATTCTCAGTCTTTGTATCCACCTTTCACTCTAAGAGAATGACAACTTCTGATTGGTGAATTCCATCCCTTGATTCCTTCACATAATCTCTAATTCATGAATAAGACAAGCTAATACAGAGGGGATCCCTTAGATCCTCCCCAAACCAAGCTCTCTTGGATGGTGAGACATAATGTGCAAGCAAGTAGGAACTAGAAAGGAAAGGAGAACAGGAACATTGAATTCAAACCTAAAGAAGAGTTTGATCCAATAGATGAAGCCTCAAACTCTAAGAAGGAAAAACATCAAAGGTTTGACAAGGGGAATTTCTCCTACTGTAATAAAGGAAACCATATAGAGAATGGTTGTATGAAGAATACCATAGATGTCAAAAATCCTTGAACAACACAATATTTCCCTCCCTGAAGGCGCAAGGAAGGTTGGCTCTGGAGACAAAATTGAAGATCATGAGAGATGCCATGCACTGAAGGATGAATTTTCAAAATATCATGCCTTCGTCAATTATTCAGGAGCCTCCAATCACATTGATGCATCCAAAGGATCATTCTCTTCATTATAAATTACTGATGGTACAAGTATTCACATGGGAGATGACACTCATATCCAAGTTGAATGGAAGGGTTCAATCAAATTAAAGCATGGAGTGTACAAGTGTGTCCTCTATGTGCCCTCCTTAGCAGCAAATTTGTTTTTTGTATACTAAATGAATGATATAGGCTCACCAAAGCGATTTGTATTCGGTCCTAACTCAGTGGTTATCTCAGATATCTCAACTAGGAATTTGATAGAGAAAGGTGTTGCAAACCATGCCTCCAAGGAATATGAATTCAAACAATTTCCACCATACTCAGATCTAATGCAATCTCAACTACCATTTTAAAGGGAATGTAAATTCATTCTACCTAAACCTTTTGCATATGATAATGTTTTCATTAATGTTTCAGATTCAGAATCTAAAGCAAAGGATCAAGTTGAATCAGTTTATGGAATTGAAGATGAAGTTCAATTGAATCAAGATCCAGATCCATCCCCTACTCACAATCCTAGGCCTAAATGGGATCAAAAGGTTATTGAGGTTGTTGGTAACATGATTGGAGATTCATCTGACAAGATAAGAACATGATCTTATCTTTAGGGTGAGATCCTTGCGATATGTCAAGCAAGCCCACTTCTTCTACAGAGGTGCTACAAACTCCCCAAGAGATGCTACGTGATGGTTGTAGCTAGGGTTTTAGCCCTAGCTTGTGCAGATGAGCACCTACTAAGGAATATGGATTCCTTAGTAGCAGTTCAATGATATATGAATTGAATAATGTTAAACGAAAATAAAAGCTAATCTAGACATTCATGAAGCAATACGGTAAAAACTAAATAACATGAAGCAATACGGTGAAAAGTAAATAACAATTTTGATTGATGTTACCTCCAATGAGAAGGTTGATGGATTCCGTTGCGCTGGTCCGATGTCGGTGGCTTCGAGCTCCGAGCTGCTTCTTCTCTTTCTCCGATGGTGGAAATGGGCCAAAAAGAGTTCTCAATGGTGAAAGTAGCTTAATGGTAAGTTAGGGTTTCGAGAACAATTTCGGCAGAGGCAGGATGCTTATGATAGTGGATATGGAATAATGGGTCTCCATCACTTATTTATAAAACCATGTGGTTTAGGTCAGCTTTTTAGGGTTTTAGCTGTTTAGGGTTTTTTCCTCTTTTTTCCTCATTATGTTACATTTTTTATTCCTTTTTGGATATTTTTGGAGGAGAAAAGGATTTTATAGCCTTTTGGAGGCATTTTAAGCTTTTTTGGTGACCTTTTAGATGGTTTTATGGGTTTTTGATAGAGATATGGTAGGAAAGTGGACAAATGAGCCATGTAATGGGGTAGATGAGGTAGTTAACCATTTTTGGGTGTTAACAGATTGACCCCTGATGTGTGAGGGCAGGAGCTCATCATATGGCCGATGTACATCATGAGTCATGTTTGGTTTTTCTTGGGGTGTGGAGAAGAGAAGGAAGCAACTGAAGTCCGGGACACTGATCTCGAACCACCTGCAAAGGACTGAAAAGTACATAACCTCAATAATGGATGAGGGATCATCTGATAATATGGACGAGGCAGGCATTCCCATGCTCGTATCAGAATATAACATATCAATATAAATGGTCCTCAAATATGGAATGAGGAAAAATCTCAATATACGGACGAGGCGGGCATTCCCATGCTCGTATCAAGATACATAAAAATCACTATGAGGCCCAAAATGAAGGACCTGTAGTAGATAATCACTGTGCATATCATGAGGGTCCGGAAGGGACACAAATCTGGAACGTACTGCTGAGCTGACCATGTCTGAGCTGAAAAAACTGATACACTGGAATGGTAGCAGTGCTACTAAATGTGGTTCAGAAGGAACTGATGCGCTGCTGGATCAGAGTGACAAGGGTCACACTCGTAATGGTACACTGATCTGGAACTGAACTGGGTACTCAAGGAGGCATAGAACTGAATGGCTTCCGAATACAATCGCCAATGCATCCCGGACATCCACGGGAACATATAACTGTGCGTTCCGAAGTGACTCACCAATGTGCTAGAGTCGGGGGAAATCCGGGGTCTTCGACAAATCATGGAGGGGACATAAATCCTGCACGATTCTCAACGATGCGATCAAGGTGTTGATGTCGAGCATGTGAGAAACGATCATTCAGAGAGGCAATGATAAGTCCTCCCAAAATGATCCATAGGCACTCAACACAGATGGTGATGGGTCCAAGGCGCAGGGACCTCTGGGTCTATCCTCTGGAATAGAGTTGTTGTCGTCGACAGAGGGAGACCTGCAACTATCAAGGCAATGATGTTTCCTTGACAGGAGCGCGAGGTGAAAAACCGAACTGTGATAGTACTGATGGCAGGAGTGGTAAACTGGGGGGAACAACTGGGCAAGTAGAGTGAGTGGACTCAAACTTCCTTTGTTCAGAGTATGATGGCGGGGATGATCGGGCAGCATATGAAACAGGCTGGTGGTAAAGGGAACGTGTCTGTATTTATCTTGAGGGCGAATGGGCTGATGGAAACTCAGGCTGTGGTAAGATGGCAAGGAACTGCAGAGTACTCTAAACAAAGGCGACCTGATGGGGGTGCTGCCGAGGGGATTGATCATAGCGCCAAGAGGCGGGGGGTGACTTCTTCATGGGTTATGGAACGAGAAGAAGTGTGGATATATAAAATGCTATTGTCGTGTGGATTTTCCGAGCCCATGACAGTACATGCTCGTGGTTGCTTTCATATTTACGGAGTCTGAAAGCAAATAAGAAGGCTCTGAAGTACTGAAATGGTACTATCATGTGGATTTTTCGAGCCCATGACAGTTCATGCTCGTGGTTGCTTTCATATTTAAGGAGTCTGAAAGCAAATAAGAGGACTCTGTATTAATGGAATGGTACTGTCATGTGGATTTTGCGAGCCCATGGCAGTTCATGCTCGTGGTTGCTTTCAATTTTAAGGAGTCTGAAAGCAAATAAGAAGACTCTGTATTAATGGAATGGTACTGTCAGGCAAGGAGGAAGTGTTCAATTAAGGAACATTTATGATGATCAGAACTGATGGTGGGGGGGGGGAACACTGGTGGGCTTCCTTGCAGGGTGGATGAATGGTGGAAAAATAACGAAACCTTTGCAGTATGACAGGAGTGAATGGCTCATGTAAAAAGTGTGGAACAATCAGACGGTGGCCGATGTGGCGCGCTAATCAAGGTAGCAAGATGTCCGGACACAATGTTATGATTGTACCTAGGTGAGAGCGTGAAAGCATCTCAAGCATCCTCACGAGCTCGAAAAAGTGATTCCGGCGATATAAAAAACGGAGGGCGGCCGAAGTGGTACGTAAACCGAGACGACTATTGGTGTCTAAAAATGGGCAAAAAATAATTTCAAAAAAATGATGCAACGAAGTGACCATTGTGACGGTCTCGTCGTGCTGGTTCCAATGGTGTAAACGGTTCGGAAAACGGACTCCGTATGGGTTCGAAATGGCCAAACAAGGAAAGGGTCAATGGACTATAAATAGTAAGTGGGCCCAACATGACACGTCATTTGCACTATTTCCATTTTACTCACAATCGGAGTGAACCAGAGCTTACGTGGGATTTCTGGACGATCTGACCGGTGGATTTGAGTTTCGGGAGAGCCAGGTATTCCATTGAACTTATGCCTGTTTTCCTTTTGGGTTGGGGGGAGGGTTGCGGGTCCCCGAGGGGGGTTTTGTACGGTCCACACGGGTGGACCGCGGGTTTCGTGATCGAAACCACGGTCTCCGACCACAGGTTTTGACTGGGACAACCGCGGTCTGGACCGCGACTGTACGGCTTGACAGCCGCGGTCTGGACTGCGGCTGTCGGGCTTGACAGCCGCGGTCTGGACCGAGACTGTCTTGTTTAGAGTTGTTTGGGAAGGGTGGGAATGTCTGTTTTTTTGGACATGAGTCTGATGAGGCTTCGTTGTGTGATTGATAGGATGCCACGGGTAGTATGGAGGGAACGAGAGATGCCAGAGGAGCTGGTAGACATTATCCGAGATGACCGTCGTGTGCGGGCGATGCTTGGGATTTTCGGACTACTGAAGTTTGCTGAGATCCCGATGATTCGGTCAGCAGGGTTGCTGCTGAACCGCTTAGTGAGTTTCTGAGAGCCAGACTTACTGGCATTCCGAGTGCAGGGGGAGAGGGTGGACCTCACCCTCACTAATGTCTATTTTCTGACGGGGTTTCCCTGCCTAGGGAGGGTAGCAGACACCCAGCCGCGGGGGTCCGCGGATCTTGATATTGTTGACATGGCAGTGCGGTTCTGTGGGGCAGAGGCTCGGGTGTATCAGAATGCACTCCGAGTTAGCGACTTACGGGAGCCAGTAGTTCGAGCGACGGCTGCATGTATAGCATGGATCCTGGGCTCCCAGTCACCTGAGAAGGTGTCTGGGGGTCAGATGCAGCTCGTGGAGCGTACACTGGGGGGGACTTATTTTGCGTGGGGTCAGATGTTCCTGACCTGCGTTCAGCGACAGCTGACCGCAGCAAAGGAAGCTGGCAAGGGATTCTGCTTTGGGTCGTTCTTGTGCGCCTTCTTTATGGAGAGAGTCCCCACACTGCGGCCACGGGTGCCGGTCAGGGCAGGAGGCGTGAGGGAGCCTCGTATGATTCGGTGGGGGGAGATGATGCGCCGCCGTGGTGGTGGTGATGTTGGCCGGTATTTTACGAATGAGTTGTACATGCAGTGGCTCCAGTTACCACTGACGCTGGAGGACTTTCTTTATAGGGATATGGACTACACAGGGGATCCAGATGCGCCTCGTCCACCAGGACAGGCATGGGGTCCAGATGGTATGTATCATTTTAATTGTTTTGTCCAGTTTTTATGTTATGTATGATATATGTTTGATATATAGTTACTGACAAGTGGTGGACCTGCAGATGTGGGCCCGCAGCCGCCGCCAGGGCATGTGGTGCGGCGAGGGATAGTGGCAGTTCCAGCTTTGCCTGGGCGAGGTCAGGTGCATCGGCGGGACGCAGATGGGGCACTAGAGTCTGTACGGGGGCTGCTAGGGCGGCTACTGATGGGAGTGAGCGATGCGGGGTGGGAGGACCTTCCTCGAGATGTGATTCGGGATTGTAGGCAGGCGCCTCGGGATTTCAGAGGGATAGCGATCCGGGTGGCTCTCTTGGCGGAGAGGGCACGGGCACGGGCACCGAGGCTTAGGCGAGATGAGGACTCGTCAGAGGAGGAGCAGGAGGAGGGGTCAGAGGCTGCTGACACGGATAGTGATGCGGGATATGACTCCCTTTAGGGAGTGCAGGGGACTCCCTTCAATATTTTGTAGCTTCGGCCTGTACTTGATGAGCTTTGAGGGATGCACATATATATTTTTTGTAGAGCTAAATACTGGGGTATTCAGAATATGTATAGTTCGGAACATGTATTTTTTGTCTTGTATATATATATATATGCACGTGGATGCACATTTTTTGGTGATATCATCTCATTTGTACGCACGTGGATGCGCTTTATGATGTTTGATGTGTTTGTATTGCACATGGATGCAAGTAGTCTAGGGTGTTGGGCATGTGGATGCCCCCTGCGTATTTTATGTGATGCAATATAATGTATGTATGATTAGGCGCGTGGATGCCCTATGGATATTTATGCTTTATGTGTATGGATGCAAATGTTGATGTAATGCAGTCTTTTTGGTTTTTTGTATGGTTGGGTGAGATGCTATGGGGTAATGATGCATGATGGAGGTGTTACATAGTGTGATTGATATGCCAGTCTAGGACATTGTTCGCCATTTGATCTGCGACACTATTGTAAGCTATTGGGACATGTGTGAATGTGATGGATTCAAACTGTTGGCTAAGTTGTTTTGTACTCAGGAATTTTCTAAATAGGCAGGGATCACGCACCTGGTAGCAATTGTTGAGCTGGGAGACAAGTAGCTGGGAGTCTAGGAACACATGAAGGTGACGTATGCCCATCTGGAGGGCAGCAGTTAGGAGATCGGTCACAGCATCATACTCCGCCAGGTTATTGGTAGCAGCGCCGAGACATATCCCGTCAAGGTGGATGCGTTCGTTGGAAGGGGAGTATAAGACCCATGCTGCAGAAGCTAGGTTGGGAGACCAACGGCTGGCACCATCAGCGAAACCGATGTAACAAGGTGGAAGAGGATCCATCTGTGGGCATGCAAAAATGCGATGAATGTGAGATTATGGTAAAAAACGGTGAAAAACAAAAAGAGAGCAAACTGTGCAAATGCGGACCAATGAGGTCGCGGTTTCGGTTATGGGTAGAAACGTTTAAGATACAACCCATTCCGAGGGTTGGATAAGGGTCGTCCTTCAGAGTCTGCTAAAATGTATGCCCCCTTGCCGAGGAAAGTTTGCACAAGGTAAGGGCCTTGCCACATGGACTCGAATTTTCCTTTACCTTTTTTGTCGTTGGCTTGGTCATAGGTGAGGACGAGGTCCCCTTCGTGGAAAGTTCGAGGGTGGACATGTTTGTCATAATGGGCTTTGGAGCGTGTTTTGGCAGCTTCGATATTCTGGAGAGTGGCACGACGATCTTCATCGGCTTGTTCGAGGGATAGCAGTCGTTGCTCAAGGGGGGAGGTATCGGGGAGGAGCTCAACAGCGATGTGTAAGGCAGGTATCTGACACTCAATGGGGAGGACAGACTCTACACCGTGAACCAAATGAAATGGGGTAAAACCAGTGGCGGTCTTGGTGGATGTACGGTAAGCCCATAAGGCAGGAAATAGCATATGGTGCCAATTTGACTTATGCCGATTGACGGTGTGTTGGAGTATGGTTTTCAGGATTTTGTTAACTGCTTCTACTTGACCGTTCCCTTGGGGGTAGTAAGCCGAGGAAAATTGGTGTTCGAACTTAAGGAGGGTGGATAACTCGTGCCAAACACGATCTTCAAAATGTGATCCGTGGTCAGATACCAACTGTTGAGGGACCCCGAATCTAGTGATGACATGGTTGAAGAAGAAACGGGCAGCAGTGTCAGCCTTACAATTGAAGGTGGGCATGGCTTCCGCCCATTTGGTGAAGTAATCGACGGCGACAATGATGTACTTATGGCCGTTCGTTGATGTGGGTCTACACTCCATGAAGTCGATGGCCCACTTACAAAAGGGACCAACGGTGACTACTGGGTGTAACGGAGCAGGGTGTCCGAGATTTGGGGGCGAAAAGTTGGCAGTTATGGCAATGCTTGACCGCGTTGATGCAGTCGGTGAATAGTGTGGGCCAGAAATATCCGGCGCGGACGACCTTTTGGGCAGTGGCCATCCCTGAGAAATGGCCGCCGCAAGCACCGCTATGACAATCATTAAGGACTTGTTCAGCTTCCTCGTGTGTAAGGCAACGACGAAGAATTGTGTCGATTCCTCACCGGTAAAGGACATCTCCAATGAGGAGGTAGCGAGAGGCATGGTGACGGATACGACGACGTCCGTTCCGAGTGACTGTGGGTTGAAACTTCTGCGTTCGCAGGTATAACAAGATATCGTCGTACCACGGGTCATCAGACGAGAAGGTAAATAAGTGATTATCGGGTAACTCTTCGGAGATAGGTGGGGCTGGGATAAAGGAAGGGAGATCCGTCATGAGCTGGGCAAGCGCGAGGGCTTTGGTGCTCTTGGGTGTTTGGAAAGTGAGGTCATATTCCTGGAGGATAATGACCCATTTAGCCACACGACCTTGCAGGAGCCGCCGGTTTAAGAGATAGACCATGGGGTTAGAGTCGGCGACGACTGTGGTATGACTAAGTAAAATGTAGTGTCGCAATTTTTGGACGGAAAAGACCACTACTAGGGCTAGTCTCTCCTCATGTGGATAACGTAGGGGTGGGCCGAACAAGGTCTGGCTGACGTAGTAAATGACATGTTCTTGGCGTGAGGCGTCTTCTTGGACCAAGACTCCTGACACAGCATACTCGGATGCCGAGATGTAGAGGGTGAAGTATTGAGAGAAATTCGGAGGGGAGATCAAGGGGGCTTGTGTGAGATATTTCTTGAGGGCATTAAATGCAGCTTCTGCTTGCTCGTCCCAGACAAAGGGTACTTGGGTACGGAGTAGGTGCAAGAAACCATGAACGGTTGTGGCGTAATCGGGAATGAAGCGTCGAAGGAAATTAGATCGCCCTTGCAGACTTTGGAGCTGCCTGAGCGTTCGAGGAGAGGGAAGGTCTAAAATGGCTTGGACTTTCAGTGGATCAACGGTAATTCCTTTGTGGGAAACAATGAACCCTAACAATCGGCCTGCCGGAACGCAAAAAACACACTTGTGTGGGTTCAAGCGGATCTGATATTTGCGACAACGCAAAAAAAACTTGTCGAAGGTCGTTTAGGTGGTCTGATCGTATCTGGGAACGAGCTGTAAGGTCATCTAAGTATACGAGCAGGACTTGGACCAAATCATGAAAACAATAGGTCATGGCCCGCTGGAATGTTGCACCAACATTTTTGAGACCGAAGGGCATAACACGATAGGCAAAAGTGCCCCATGGGGTAGTAAAGGTGGTCTTGTATTGGTCTTCCTTGCGGATTTGTATCTGATTATATCCAGAAAAGCCGTCCATGAATGAGAGGACTTCATGCCCCGCACACGCATCGATGAGCTGGTCAATGAATGGCGTAGGGAAATTGTCTTTGGGACAGGCGCGGTTTAGATCGCGGAAGTCAGTGCATACTCTAAGGGTGCCTTGTTTCTTGTTGACAGGAACAGGGTTTGAAACCCATGTGGTATAAGCAATAGGATAAATGAATCCTGCTGTGCGAAGTTTCTCGATCTCTATTTTTACAGTTGGAAGTTTGGAGGGGTGTATGGGACACTGTTTCTGACGAATGGGGGTTATATCAGGCCATGTGTCGATGTGGTGTTCTATAATGGCAGGGTCAAGGCCAGGCATTTCGGTATAGGACCAGGCAAAGACATCACGGAATTCTTTGAAGAGTGCTTTGTACTCTTCAATCTCCTGCTAGGTGCAAGATGCTCCTAAAGCGATAAGTTCGGGGGTGCCCCCAGGGGCAGCAAGATCGATTTGGATAACAGGTGAGATGTTGGCCATGTTACCCTCTTCGAAGGCGTCAGGAGCAGGAATAGGGTCCTTGAACCAGTCGATCTTCGGGGGAAGGAAGTCTTTGGATTCTACTACAAACTGAGGAGCAGTGCTAGAAGATGATTCATCTGGGAGAAAGTATGAATGATGGTGCATGTCATCCCATGGATAATCTGGAGCGGTGAGAGCCTCAAGAATTTCTTCATCACTGTGGAATGTTTGGGTTGTCAGATCGGTTGCCGGGGGGGTGGTGATGGAAGAAAACATATAAATGGTCTCGAATTCTCCAGAAGAAGAAGAGTCCGGGGGGTGGATTTCCACAATGGGGAGTTGGGTTGCCTCAAGATCCAGATTTGAGGGGAGGATCTCTTCAATGGTGAGGTTTTCCGTCTCCAGATCCAGATCTGGGGAGTGGATCTCTGTAATGGTGAGGGGCGCCGTCTCAATATCGATATTGTTCATCTCAAAGAGAGCTATTCTGTACTCGGGGAGATCGGGACAGTGATGGGAATAATGCCCGTAAACATCACATAAGGCACATGAGTGGTTAGTGCGCAGGGATTTGTCGCGAGGCATAGGGGTTGAATCTAGATGGAAAACTGGGATAGTGGGGTCGTCGTCGAGCATTTGCATGTATTCCTTTAATGCTGGTAAATGAGGACATAGGTGAGTCGCATGGCCCAACTCATCGCACAGCGCTTTTGGGAGGGGCGCGGAATACAGGGGGGGTTTTGACTGTCTTAGGAGGTGGAACAGCAGTGTAAGGTTGGGGGCCTCTGCCCCCAGTGGGTTTGGTGAAAATAGGGGGTGGTTTTGTGGGGGTTGACGAGGTAGCGACATCGGGAGGTGGTTTCGCGGGGGTTGACGGGGTAGCGACACTGGGAGGTGGTCGACTAGTAGTGGCAATGGGTTGCACCGGTTGTAGGACAACATCTGGTGTCGGCGGACGAACTGGAGGCGAAAGATACCAAACAGGTAATCCTAGAGTTAACCCAGGGAGGCTAAGGGTATCCATGACTGGGGCGCTAACCACTCTTGAGGGAGGGAAGAGGAAAGGTATGGTATGTATGGGTGTGGCACCGATGTGGCTAGGTACCAAAGGGGGTTGAGGTAACAACGGTGGTTGATTACTAGGGGTTCTCGTGTGGTGGGACAGAGTCAATAGGTCGGCCACTTCAGTAGTAGATGACGGTGGTGGGAGAGATGGAAAAGTGGAGGTCATCGGTGTGTCTGAGTAAACTCCGGGCCCTACAGAAGAAACCAAGGAGGTGGTGGCATCTGGAATAAGTTGTTCAACTATGGGGAGCATGGGCCCTATAGAAGAAACGGCTATGTTGGGGGCACCCGAGATAGTTTGTTCGATCATGGGGAGAACATTTTCAGGTGTCGCGGCGGCCTTAGGATCGTAGTACGTGAGTTGGTCAACTTTGACCACACGTCCCTCATGAGGGAACATCATGATGCGAAAAATGGTAGAAGCAACTACCCGCATAGCATACATGTAGCTGCGACCAAGTAAAAGGTTGTAGTCAAGCTGGGCATTGATAACCTCGATGTTTATCAGGACCATTTTACCAGCCAGCTGGACGGGGACATTGGTTAATAGGCCTTGTGGTTGAGCTGAACGGTCGTCGTAGGCTCTCAATGCAGTGGAGGACGGTTGGAGAGGGGGGGATCCCATTTTCTGCCAGATGGAGATGGGCATGACACATGTAGAGGCACCTTCATCAATAATGCATCGATGGACGACGAAATTCCGAATGGAGACAGAAACTTGGAATGATAAATTGGAAGGCAGGCAGAGTTCGGATTGGTCCAAATCAAATGCCATTAACTGTGAATCATTTGGATCGATAGCTCCAATGGCTGAGAGTAAAGTCTTACGCTGCGAAGGGCAGTTTTTTAAGACTTCTAACGCAGACATGGCTGCGGGAGATTGGGCTAAATCATCTACGATGTTGTAGTTTGACGCAGCCCGTGCATTGGGGTTGTTATTGATACGGCGAAGTGAGAAACGGGGTGCTTTGGGAGTTCCATCTAGTGGAGGTGGATGTATACGTAACGGCTGATCGGTGGGATGAGCGTTAGTGGGGTTATTGGCGGGTGGTGCTTCCGGGGTGGAGCCATATTGGTTCCGCCGGGTCTGGAGGTTGACCTCGTCGGAGGACATCATCAAAAGATGGTGGGTACCTGAGTCAGACGGGGGTTGATCAGGCGCAGCGTAAGTGATTTGTTGGATAGGCGCAGTATCTTGAGGGGGAGCCAATGGTTCAGTGTTCACTAAGCCTTGGTTTGGTAAGGGGTTTTGCAGCACCAAAGGTGGCTGCTAAGGTTGTGGGGGATTGGGTGGTGCTTGAGGAGCCCCCTGTCCTTGGCGTAATCTATCAGCGGCCAAAAGGTGTTGAACTCACTCCATCAGTGGACAAAAATGTGTGTAGTGTCCATAGACCCCGTAAACAGAACAAGGGAAGTTTGTTCGCAAGTTGGGGTTTTTAGCCTGCTTGGGCGGGCGATCAGGGTTTTGGTTGGTAGGGGCCGCGTTGTTATTAGCAGGGAGATTGGGGTGTTGACCAGCTTGCTCGGTCTGCTGGTTGTTCCCCCGATTTCGGCCCCTGCCGCGGTTTTGTTGGCCCTGGTTGCGTTGGTTGTTCTGGTTTGGCGGCGGGTTCTCTTGGGCGTAAACCTGCCCTTGGGTAGTAGGTGGATTCAGGGTTTGCGTAGGTGCGGGAGCGGGCTGCGATGGATAATATGGAGGTGGAGGCTGCACTGGTGCAGCTACTTGAGGAGGTTGTTGGTAGTGCTGTGGAGCGGGTTGTGGGTTTGCCGCAGGGGCTGGCTGTGGTTGGTAATAATGAGGTTGAGCTGGAGACGGCGCAGAAACTGGTGCAGCCTGCTGGTGATAGTAGGGATGAGGTGCGACCGGGGGGGTGTAAGTGGGAATCATATTACCAAAACACTGAGGTGGACATGAGGGTCCATGGGAATGGTGTTGATGTGGCATTTGAGCATACGAGTTGTTTGCTCCGGACTATGTTATAGCCCGTGAAAGTTCAGGTCCAGGAGTAGGACGGGCTATGGAAAAGGGCTGAGGCTGTGAAGAGAGGTGGCCAATGATGCCATCGGCAGCGTGGGATGCCCCCGGCGCATCGTGATGTGGGGGATCGCCTCAAGGGGCGTCCGGTATGATGGTGTAAAGATAACCCGACTGGGCGTAAATGAGATCAAACTGCTGGGCCTTAAGGATAGCCTCTTCTTTAGTCTGGGTTCGTTCGGCTTCCACATCCTTAGCGATGAGCGGAAGGAGGGACTTAAGGAACCAATCTAGGAAGATCCGGTCATCTAGCTTGATTTTGCATAGGCTACGGCATCGTCGCCATTCATGGATGTGGTCTGTGATATGGGGGGCCGGGTTCTGTCTGCATGATAGGAGGATCTCGACGCCTGCGTCATAGCGAACAGGTAACTGGAATAACTGGAGGAAGGTCGAGGCCAGGGACGTAAAGGTGGTGTGGGTTCCGTGGGGTTGCTCGATATACCATTTGGCAGCCGAGCCAGTGAAAGTGCGCTGTAATAAACGGAGGTGAATGGAGTCGTCTACTATGGAATTGGAGGAACACCATAGATGGAAAGACATGATATGGTTCTGTGGGTCCTCACCTGCCTTACCCTCAAATTTAGGGATGTCAGAGGAGAGTTTGGTAGGCATGTGGGGCCACACAGGGTTGTGCCGGATGTGGTCGTTGGTTAACCTGGCTAGGTCGGGTAGGTTGAGGCTAGCCATGTATGGAAAACTGGATGAAGGGTGTGGCACGGTAGTGGGTTGGACCCCATTGGGGCCCATGCCCCCAGGTGGAGGGGTCATGTGAGGGAGGTTACCCCCAAGTGGGGGAACTATGGTGGCTTGAGAAGGTCCTGTGCCACCAAGGGCGGTAGGGGTTACTAATGGAGTGGGTATGGGTATTCCTGCCATGGGAATAGGTATGGTGAGGGGAATGGTAGACAGGCCTCCCGTGGAGGGCATACCCATGATGGGTGTGGTAACTGGTATAGAGGCGGATGTATCGCCGGTGGTCCCTATAATGAAGGGACTAGGATTCACGCCAGCCATGGGGCTAGTGGGGGTAGTGTAAAGAGTGTTCTCGGAATCTGGTGACGGAGTCCTATGCCGCTGACGAGTGGAGTCGAGTGACAAGGCTCGATATCTACGGTGATGACGGGTGGTGTCAAGTGAACCGTGCTGTGGGGGCTCGCCTCTGAGGCGACGAGAATGTCTCGGAGAGTCAATGGTGACAAGTGGTTTCAAATATGTGGGTTGTGGTGTCGAAAAAACAACTCAAAAAACCCTAATGCAACCGTGTGTGCAGAAGGAGAGCTCAAAAAATAAGGCACTCAGGCCAAAAAACAACTCAAAACACCTAGTGTAACTGCGTGCTACAATAGGCGGAGTGTCAACAAAGTGGTCAGAATACCAATAAGCAGTCGGTTTCCTAAAAAAGAAAAAATCAGTGGACTCACTAGACCCAGAGGAGGTAAGGGAGCATGCAAACACCTAACTAATAATATTATGACTCAACTAAGTATATCCTCTACAAGGTGATGAAATCCAAGTCAGACAATATAAATAGGAAAGTCAAATGGCTAAAGTATCCCCCTACCGGGAGGGACACCGGGTACGCAAACCTAGAAGTATGGCAACTAAGATACCACGTTCATGACACGTCCAGAAAGGTAAATCTGCCGCTTGGTCCTTTTACCGCAATAATCCCTATACAGGGGTATTCCGAGAACTGCGAAAGGTAGCCCTTCAGTTACTGAATGGATTTCGGTATTCCACTCAGACTTTCGGAACCAATCTCACGACTTCAACCCTCCTAAGGGAGAGGCCTTCTGATAAACCGGTTGTGACCGTGTCAAAAAATACTAAGGGATTTTGGTTCCCTAATGGACAACCACTATGTCTCACGTGTAAATAACCGAGGGGTGTTATTGGAAGCCTATCCCCCCGATCCTACCTAACTACAAAATTCTTTTGTGTTCCTCAAATGAGGTTATAGTGTTGGTTGAGTTAAGTAGATTTTAGGTCTCACTTGAATTAGGGGATAGATTGTGTGCTGGTGAGATTATGAATCCAAAATAGAAGTGCCAGGGCAACTTCCTCAATAACAATAATAATGTATGAAAAACTGTAATAAATAATGCGAATTTTTCTGAAATAAATAATGCTAAAATATTTTAAACAATGCTGTAAACAAAGGACAGAAATGGATGTAGGGCTGCAAGTGGTACAGGTGGCTGTGCAAGTGCAGGAAAATGGAAGCAAAGTGGCTGGATTTCGGCGCAGAAACAAGGGCAAACAAAAAAAACAGTTCACGGACCGCGGGTATGGGGCGGACTCGCGCGGTCGGACCGCAGGTTTGAAGGCAATAGTCACGCGCAGATCGCGAGTTTTTTGGCTACAGTGGCGGTCGAACTGCGGGTTTGGGGTGAACAGGCGCGGTCGGCACGCGGTTTTCTGGCTAAACAGCTGTGGTCGGGCCGCGGGTTTTGAGGAAACAGTCGCGGTCGGGCCGCGGCTGTGGAAAGAAAAATGGTGGTGTACGGCGGCCGAAAAAATGATAGCCGAAAGTACAAAACGGAAAATAAAATGAATAAAAAAGACAGCGGAGTCGCCAAAACTGTAGCTAGGGTTTTATCCCTAGCTTGTGCAGATGAGCACCTACTAAGGAATATGGATTTCTTAGTAGCAGTTCAATGATATATGAATTAAATAATGTTAAATGGAAATAAAAGCTAATCTAGACATTAATGAAGCAATACGGTAAAAACTAAATAACATGAAGCAATACGGTGAAAAGTAAATAACAATTTTGATTGATGTTACCTCCAATGAGGAGGTTGATGGAGTCCGTTGCGCTGGTCCGATGTCGGTGGCTTCGAGCTCCGAGCTGCTTCTTCTCTTTCTCCAATGGTGGAAATGGGCCAAAAAGAGTTCTCAATGGTGAAAGTAGCTTAATGGTAAGCTAGGGTTTCGAGAACAATTTCGGTAGAGGCAGGATGCTTATGATAGTGGATATGGAATAATGGGTCTCCATCACTTATTTATAAAACCATGTGGTTTAGGTCAGCTTTTTAGGGTTTTAGCTGTTTAGGGTTTTTTCCTCTTTTTTCCTCATTATTTTACATTTTTTATTCCTTTTTGGATATTTTTGGAGGAAAAAAGGATTTTATAGCCTTTTGGAGGCATTTTAAGCTTTTTTGGTGACCTTTTAGATGGTTTTATGGGTTTTTTATAGAGATATGGTAGGAAAGTGGACAAATGAGCCATGTAATGGGGTAGATGAGGTAGTTAACCATTTTTGGGTGTTAACAATGGTAAGGTCTAATCAACAGTTATTCTCACTAAAGAACAATGAAACATTGGAACATGTCACTCAAATTGACAGATTTGAAGGAAAAGTCTACATGGAAAATCCTAAGGGATACACTAATTCTCTCTTGACACACAAGATGAGGAATCCATTGTATGGCCTCAATCAAGGCCCTAGGGCATGGCATCCCAAGTTCAATCCTTCCATACTGTCAAATAGGTTCGAAATATGAAAGATTAGTTGCAAAAGAAACAAAATGTATTCTCCTATATGTCAACATATCGAAATATGGTGGAGAGGTTCACATGCACAGTACCAAGAAACTAGTGCACATAAGGACCATCAAACTGCATTACTAATCCATAGAGATGTAGATTGCAGAAATATTTTCACAAGTTTTTTACTCAAGAAGAATTTTCTAATTATATGAAAGCTTGATCTTAAATCCACTGTTGATTTTGAGAGGGGGGTTCCCATGATTTTTTCCCCATTTTCCTCAGTTGTTGAGAAAAAAAAATTCATTTAGATTGTATGGGTGAAATTTGGTCTTATTTGTCAGGGCCCAAGTTATCCAAGTTAGGATTAAGAGGGGGTGTTATGATTAGTTAACTAATCATCCCTTGACCACCATAATCTATTTGTATTTTCCTATATTAGGAGGTTATTGCCACTTTAATTGTTCCATGGGGGACTCATCTAGGGCCCACCTAACACAAGTAATGCACCTATATGCATGAGTTTAGGAGCTCTAAAGACCGATCCCTATAACTTAGGAACCCACTCTAAGTGCCATCAATAGTCACCAGCAGTTGACCTTAGTCGGTGTTTAGTTATGTTCACTTATGCTCTGATTCCCATCAGTTAGTTCATCTTTAGTTTGCTTGATTTAAGGGAGGTTGGGTGCATTTTATCACCTACCTAGATCATTTAACTGATTGTGAATTGATTCAATTATCTGGAGTTGCATTAGTGAGCTCTAGTGGTAATTTTTCCACATTGAGTTAGCATCGGAGTTGGTCCAAGTTGGTGAATTTGAATCCTACCTAATTCATTTGAATTTTTCCTATTTTAACGCCATTGTATTATAGAGAGATTAATTATCTTTCAAATAATCTTATGTTGACAAAATTTTGTCTCATGTGTGGGTTATTTCAACAAATGTTTTGATTAGTTTACACTAAATTGATTCTCTCTTTTGCATCCTTCTTTTCACATTGAATTCATTCGGGCCTGAGGATCCTAAGATTCACTAAATTAAGCATATTTAGATATAACTTGTATTCAAGAAAGGAGAGATAAGGGTAGAGGAAATGTGAGTTTCCTACATTATTCCATAAGGTTGACCTAGCATCTCAGCTTTTTCGCTTGATATCCAAGGCTCCTAAGCAAGAAGCAACATGTAGAAGAGAACACAAAAATTCCTCATTCCAAGTATATCAAGCATAAACAAGGCCTAATCTAATTTGAATAACACAAAGTAAGCATTAATTGAATGAATACAAAACATGGGACAAATTGGCTAAGTTCTTTATTGAAAAAAATTATGAGAAAATACAATAAGATCTATTCCTTACCCTGCCACAACAACGTCTCCTCCAAGCTTCCTTCAAAACACCATTTCGAAACTCGTAGGACCATGCCTCTAGTATTCCTCCCTTTAGTCCAAGGTATGAGGATTATATTATAGACCTAAGAATCCAAACTATCATGGAGATATAATTGGATCCAAGGAGAGGATAATGGATCAGAGGTTAGGGAGTTTACTTTGAATGGTAATAGCCAGATTCTCAGAAGATAGTGTAAATATCCATAAGTAAGACTTAGATCCATATCCAAATATCAAGGAAATCAGTCCTAACATGAATTTTTTATCCCTAGGGAAAAGCATAAAGTGACAAAAAGGAGGTTTTTGCTCCCTTGAGGGAATGGAAGGAGAGAAAATATCATAGTCTTTCATCTTTTGCTCAATTCTGATGGAGTGACGTCCTTCTAGAAAATGGGTAAAGAGAGGTTTACTATGTGTCTTCTCCACTTTCAAGTGGCCTAGGAACCTTCCAAATGAGTCTATGGAATGGTATAACCATAAGATAGAAGGATTAATCACAACTAGGGAACATCAACCTAATGTTCTTCAAGGTGAGGAAATATGTACAATTAAAGAGTGACAATTTAAGGTGTAATAGGTGCCCCACTATGTGTGAGGTTAGAAGGATGTGATGGCCGAAAAACTTTACCAAATTGGGAGTCTCAAAAGGATGTCGAAAAGAGAACCCAGAAGAAGATGCAAGAAAAGGTCATACAATGTGACTATCAACTCTAAGGTGAGCATGCCCATGCTCAGGACAAACTAACTCAAATCATGGTCATTGACCAATACAATGCATATCCTTCAAGATCCTGATCAAGAATATGACCATCAACATGCAAAGTGGATCCATACCTAAATGATTGAACAAAATCACGGCTGCAAGAATACAAAGTTGATCCATGGTAACATAATGACATAACCATGAGCAATACAAAGTGTATCTGTGTGACAGTACATCAATCAGGTTACCAACATGATTCCCATGTGAGAACCTACTCAAAAAATATACATCGCAAGCTGGATAAAAATACATAACAATATTCCCCAGGTTCCTCAACCAGATCCCAAAACTATATGAATCTATCCATGTGAATAAAGGCATTGTAGTCGAACATGGTAGAAACCACCTTATTACAGTCAAAGATGCAAACCGTTAACAAGTGCAAGGAAAATCACCAATGATGACAATGACTTCCAAGGTATCATAGTACATTCCAATAAATGTGAATAGATGAAATGAAGTCAAACACTTGAGGAATCATCCAATTAGAGGCCAATGATGTAAACCCATTGTCATACATAGGGAGACCTTCCATTGAGGAATACAGGTTCTAGGTACTTATTGTAGGTACAACAGATCCCATGTTATTTTGGCACGGGAGACCAATTACACATACAAAGATAACTTGGTAAGACTCTTCATAATATTAATGGGCTTTCATTAATATTTTTGTTCGACTCTTCGGATTCCTTAACTTAACCAAATTTCCAAAAAATCCATGTTTGATTTCTTTGTTTTAAATGCATTAAGATTGTTTTGTTCAGGATTGTCTTAACGTTCTACACTCTGCATCCTGCAACCCGCAAGTTGCAGCATGCGAGGAACATTTTAATTGATATTTCATTTTTTCTTCCTGCATCCCGCATCCTGCAAATGCGGGTTACGAGAGAGTTTTCATATGTGTTTACTTTAATCAACCCGCATCCCACATCCTGCAAGTTGCAGAATGCGGGTTGCAGGGTTATCATTTGTTTACATTTTGGTTTGCGTATGTCCGCAATCCGCATCCCGCATCCCACAAGATGCGGAATGTGGAATGCGGAGCTAATTGAATAATTTTTCATCATTTTGCGATTCTGCATCCCGTAAGTTACGGGGTGTGGGTTGCAGAATGATTAATAATCTTACGATTTCATTTTTGAACCTGCATCCCGCCTTCCTGATCCTAACTGTTCTTTTTACCCTCATCCGAGGGTCTATATTGTTTCTCAGGAATTATAAATATGATAGTTTTGTTTATGATTTTCATTGTTTTTACTACTGCAATTTGTTCTACTGGGTGATTTTACCTCCAGATTTTACCATGCGATTTCGACAGTGTTTACTACAGTTTTAGGTTGGTTACCAAGTCGCTTTCTCACAATTTGAATTCTTTATTGTGCTTCCTTTATGATTCAGTTTTAATTTCTGGTACAAGTATTCAAAACAATACATGGAAACGTCCAAAACCCTCAAATTTACCAGGTGTAAATATCTTCAAAAGGACATGTTCACCAAAGACCTAAATCTTGGTGTCTTTTCTGATACTATTAGTTGAGTGATTGAAACTTACCAATTGGATTGGTCCCATGTTTATTCAATCTGCTATAACAATGACCTCTCAAACTTCCAGAGGGACCAACTTGTTTATGAGAGAATTAGGGATTCTGGCCTACATATGGTTATTGCAAGACCATTCATCCTACCCTATAATGATGTCATTAGATGGATTGTAGACCACGCCAATGTGAAAGATCGTTCATTTAATACCAGTACCAGGTCTCAACTACCCAATTTCTACTCTGAAACCTTTGTGAGGATTTATGCCCTTAAACCTTTTATACAGCTCCTTGATCCAGACTTTGTTAAATCTTCCAAATAAATATTCAATTTCGACCAAATGCTTAAATGCTTAAGGTTTTCCAAGAGGAAAGACCAACTGTTCCCTGTTGAATGGTTTAAAGAGCCTTACTCCCTACTTGCAGCGATGTTGTATAGCTTTTATGGTCTTCCCAAATTTTCTTTCTTTAAAGAGGAATGGACTCCCATCACTCATCATATTATAACTATGGGAGAATTTTTCCCCTGGGCCTCAATCCTGTCACCTGAACTCAAAAATGCAATACAAGAGTTCCTGAAAGTGACTGCTAAGAAAAACCCCAATTTTTATCTCACTGCCTTTATTGTGGACATCTTATGTTCTGAATTTCGTTACCCTAATATGGGATGGAGTTGGTTTTTATTAGCTCCCCCTATGCATATTTATCATTCTGAGCTTTGGGATAGCAACTATGTGGCCAGGTTTTATGATATATGTGAAAGTTTCCACCACCGGGTGTATTTCTTGATTTTCAACAAAGAAGCTCCTACCTTCTCACCTGAAGAAAAATCCCTCATAGCCACTATGGGATAATGGTATGTTGGTGAATCATTCACCTATATCAGGGTTTATGGTAGCAATGCTACCCATATGTTACCCAAGGTCATACCAAACAGGTTGGTCCTTGAGGAGATTTCTTTTCAAACAGCTACAGAGGGGATTTACAAGAAATGTGTTGCACATAAAAGGAAAGTTTGGCCCAGGTTTCCTATTACCCTTGGATCCTTGAGCGTACCCACTTCTACTTGGAAATTAGAGCTGAGTGACCACATACTGTCACATAAACTTGGTTTTTCAAGACAAAAGGCAACATCATCCCAAAGGGAATGTCGATTTACACCTAAAGCAGAACCATTTTAAAACAGGTTATGTTCATGAGGAAACTTCGGATGATTTCATTTATCAGGGAATAGATACATTTTATGAAGTCCTGGTGAGGGCTAAGATCAAAGAAGAGAAAAGACATATTATAGAGTATCAGAAGGATATCAAGGACAGGCTAGAACATTACAGGTCTATGGAGTTAGACATCCTGGAAAGTGTGAAAAGAGACAAGGAAGAAAGAGAAGCTAGAGCTGCACTAAAAAAGGCTCTGGTATCCAAAAATGCATCTATGGAAACCAGCTCAGACTTGGATAAGGAGAAACCTCCCATGGGAGAAATTCCCCAGACATCTATGGAACAACAGGTTAAGGACTATTTGCACACTTTAGAGCAAATAAAGTAGAAGCTAAAGATGATGGCTTTCGCACTAGATACTCAAGAAGTTGCAAACTCCCAGTCAGCTAAATATTGCCATGTGACCACTGTGGTTGAAAAGACTCAACCTGAACAAACTTAGGATGAGGAAAAATATTCAATGAAGATGAACATCTCCATTCCCATTCCTACTATTGACCTAACTTATTCAGAGGAAGAGGAGGAAATAATTTCTCCTGTGCCTGTCACTGTTGAGACTAGTAATGATTTCCAAAATTTCACTAATGGTAGCAATGGTAAAATTTCATCACCTCCTCCTCAATCTCAACCTTCTTGTCATTTTGTGCCATATTCTTCTGCAACACGTCTTTCATCAATAATGGATTTATCATCATTGTCTGATGAAGTTGTTGTGACACCCTTTATGACCAAGATCTATCAAAATGCCACTATATTACCCGAATCAATCACAGCTATTCATATGGATATGCCTCTTCCTTCATCTGTTGTGCCTCCATTTTTCAAAATCCCATTGCATATTCCTTCATTCAGCTCAGTGTCATCCCCTATGTCTGAGAAAATTACAACAATGTCACCATCATCATTACTCAAAGCCACTACTGTACGAATTTCTTCTGTGGAAGCTTATGTTCATGACATTTCTTCAGCCCCTAAAGTAACTCTTGCTCAGAACGTTACTCCCTCCCTTGCTACCTCTCATATCACTATGGCTATGCCCTCTCAAACCACAACCCAAAATTCTTCTTTGATATTCACAGGCATTAGCATACCCCCCATTAATGAGGTCAAGGACAAGTTTATTGAAGACTTTGTGATATCTTTGAAGATGCAACTGCAAGTGCAGCTTCATCCTCATTTTCTGAAATTTCCCAAGAAGAGTTTAAAGAGCTTGACATCCAAACTAACAAGGAACACTATGATTTGGTCTCTGAGTTATTTAAAACTCTAGATAATATCTTTTAGACTCACATGGTGTTTGACAAGATCTTTGTTGTTCTGGAATACCTAATTGAAAAAAGACAGCGGGCCTTAAAAGCTTATGATGAGGTCACAGACTGGAAGAGGTACATGAAGGATAAGCCTGATAATATCAATCTCCTCACTAATTTTTAGTTTAAAAGATCCAGAACTATTTTAAGAGCTTGGGAAGACTTAGATCAAACAGTAGTTGAAGCAATAAAGAAAGCTCAGGCTATCTACGGCAGAAGATGGTATGCATTTGACAATATCATGATTGAATTATCCTTTCCTACCATGGTACTTATTGAAAAGGCATGTCCACCTGGACTGATGATCGAGCAAGTAGAGTAGAGAAGGGATGACCAGGAGGAGAAGATCAATAAACTTGACCACATTAGCATACACGATGTAGAGCAGTTAATCAAACATCCATTTGCACTAGAAATAAAGATCCACGTCTACATCCGAGTTTGGCATAAGTTGGCTAAGAATGAGGTCAAATATTATAAGTGTAATGCTCAACTTGGAATTGAATCTGCCACTTATCTTGATATCAAGGAGCTACTATGTATTTGGAGGGTGTGGAAATATTTCTTGGGATATTAGCCTTGTTTAGGTTTTTTATCCCCTTTAGGGGGAATTCTATTGTTTTTAATAATTATTTAAGTGAATGATCTCTAAGGTGTCAAGGAATTTTGACTTTTTGACTTTTGGAAGTAGGGAGACTGATACAAGGGATCGAACAACACTTCATTTTTTTTTCCAAGGTCTTTTGTGTAATTTGTTACAGATAATTCTAAATAAATACAGTGTTTCAATTCTTATATCTTGTACTTGATCTATCAAATTTCTTTGACAGGTTTTAGTTTTCTTGTTCCAAATGATCAGATAGTACTGTGATTTGTTTGTAATTTATTAATGTGTTTATTTAACTCTGATTTATCTCTGTTGTTTATTAATGCATTGATAAAGCTTCATGAAATTGCTTTTATGAATTGTCTTTATCTCTTTCTGTAAATGGTTCAGCAGTAAAAGTTTTATAGCTTATAAGTTGGTTTTTAAACTAACTTGAGAACCTGTAGGTTATCTTGAATGTTTTAATTCTGATTTACTGTTATTTAATTTTTATTAAAAAAATTTAATCTTAGTAAGTATAGTTTCATCTTATTTACATTTTTTTCAGTATGATGAATTGCTTGTTCTTCACACAGCTCAAGACAACCTGTCATCCATTCAACACCTATTCGAAGTAGTTTAGATTTAGATTAGGTTCTTATTCCTAGTTAGGTTTTAGTTTTCCTTTTCTTTTCTTAACTCTTTGTTTTCCATTCTGGAAAACAGATCCCATTATGGATCAAATCCATCCATAAGCCAACGGAGTCTACAAAAGCATCCATGGGGGATTACCATACCAAACAACTCGAGGATAGAATAATACTTGCATGGGATTGTTTGAAGCCTTTGGCTGGGTTTTCTCTGTGTGTTGTAAGCCTTAAACACCCTTATCAGCCACATACTCAGTTGGGGATTCAACAAATGGCACTAGAAGGAGGTCCATCACATCATGCCTAAACGAAACACTCACACACCTTCTCCAGCAAGACATCCTATCATTAATCGTAGTCAGGCTAGTGTGTCTACCTCAGGGGAACAAGTAGCTCAAGTTTCAGACACGATCCCAATTACCCCTAGATGAGAACACGCTACCCCGTTAGACACATACATTCTCGTATCACCAATCCTAGGGCCCATCACAGTTGAACAACTGTTGAAGGGTAATTCCCACAACATTGCCGAGTTTAGAATAAAATTCGTTGAAGATCATCCTACTCAGGATTTGCCTCGAATCAGTAATCAAGATAGTCCAATCCCAGGTGATCAAAACACTAAAATACATCATGACCTTTTCAGTGAGCCATCCACTCCTGGGTTAGATCTAGGTTCCTTGTTTCAGGAGTCAGCAAGTCCTTAACATAACATCCAAGTAGGAGGTCTGCCCCCATCTCCTCCCTCTTCTTCATCTTCATCTGATGTCGAATCGTTAGATTTTGAATCTTCAGACTCCTCAGCAGAATCTATTCTGATGACTGAAAAATAACATAACAGGCCATGGTTAGATGGGGATGTCATTTCCATTTTAGGTGATCAGTACAGATTTCCTAAAAACCCTGAGAAGTGCCTTTGAAAATTTAATCCAGACAATAAGATTCCTATGGAAGACCACATAAAATCCTTCATGCAAGCCATTAGACTTAGCAACATTATCCATGAAGACATCATTTGCAAACTGTTCCCTTACACATTCGAGGGAAAGGCTTCTACTTGGTATTTCACCTTAGAAGCCAGTTCCATCCCATCATGGGATGTATTTTTTGAACTCTTCACTCAAAAATTTGGGGATGATAAGACCCCAAAGGAGTTGGTCATAGAGCTCTCTTTCATGAAGACTAAGGGTAAAGAAAGAGTCAAAGACTACAATCATCGGTTTTCATATTTAAAGAATAGGATCCCAAATACAGTACTTCCTATTGAGGAATTACTGGTAGCATACTATATTAAGGGTCTCCCAACCCAAATAGCCATGTGGGTTAAAAGGGCCCATAAAGAGTCCCTGCAAGATGCATTCTCCAAATCCCTATAGGTCAAAAGAGACATGTTCTATCTCAAAGACAACTCTGACACTGCATCTAAACAAGCGTCTACCTCATGCAGGAAAAGTGACACTTCCCCTAAACCCACTGCTACCAGTCAAGATCCATTCAATATGAGTGAAGTGAAGAAACTCCTGTTGTAAAGGAAAGTATCCTATGGCTAGGGTTTAAGAGGCCATCAACATACTGGGGTTGAAAGAGAGATGCACAATGTTCAGCAAGCATATATAAGCAAGTTTCAGAGATTGGAATGGTTCATACCTTAGCCAAACGAAGGTTGATCCAAGCAAACCTTCAATCCTCTTCTTGCTCCTCTTGCTCCTCTTGCTCCAAGAGACCTACAAAATGAATTATACCTTCCTCAAACCAATATGACCACATATAAATCAATAATAATCAAATAAACCTGAAATAATAATCTGATTAACATCATAATATGATCATAAATAGAGATTCAATCACGCATTGAACAATGATTTGGGAAGAAGAAGGACATCACATATTTATTAATCTTGAAAACAAGTACAAGTATACATTCTCTTCAAGTTTGGCACCTCATGAAACCTTGATCTCGTTCTGCTTCTTCTCTTCTCCAAGGAACTCAGCCTCCAAGCTCTGCAACACAAGGGGATGAATGCCAAGGCAAAGGTGTGGGCAAAGAGAGCTCCAAATCCTCCAGCATAACAATGCAAAGATTCAAGTCCCCTCTCATGGACCTCCCTACCTCTATTTATATGTTTAAGAGTTAGGGGTGAATACAAAGTAGTTACAACTGAAGGAGTCAGTTGCATAACTACCCAAACTACCCGAAATTCAAAAGACGTGTTTTTTGACATTTTCAGGAGGCGTACGCAGGTTGCAGAAACAACAGTCACGTACACGAGGAGGCATACACGGGTTTCCAATACAAAAATTCATGTACATAAGGCATATGTGACTATTATATATATCAAGTCATGTACGTACGTGAGTATTATATAGATCAAGTCGCGTACGTACGCGGGTTTTCCTTGAGGAAAGTCGCGTACACACAAAAAACTCATTTTTAGGGTATTTTTGGGCATTTTCAGACTTTGGTGTCTTTTGGAAAGTTTTAGCTAACAAAAATATATTTATAACGGTGTAGAGATGAGGTCAAACAAAGCTACAAAACTCAAGATATGGGTCCTCCAAGTTAGGTGTTTTTTCAGTGACATTCAATGACTTTCATGAAGTGTCATCATGGAAGTGTCGACATGCAACGAAATCATGGGAAAGTGGTCAAAGGTAGAGATGTGTCATTTTGAGCTATAATGAATGCCCCCTAATGTATGAAGTTAGAGTGGAAGATGATAGCTGAAATTAATTTTAAAGGAAACAGCTGAGTATGGAGAGAGCAGAGAATCCAAGATCAAAAGGCTCGAATGAAGGTACCTAAAAGAGAGATAAATGTTAGAAAAAAACTGATATCTGGGACATACAAGTCCATATACAAAACATCACCATAAATATATAGGTGGATCCAACATATGTATAACTGATGAAACTATCATGGTCGCTCAATATGCAAAAAGGCGCCATATCAAATCTAAAGGAGTCATGGCCACAAATGAACAAGGTGGATCCATACTCGACAATCGATCATAGCCACAAAAATACAAGGTGGATCTATGTCTCAGCAAAATGTCATATAAAATATAACAAGGTCTTGTGCAACTCGGGCAATAGCAAAATGACGATGCTACTGACGGCCCAAGGTCTTCAATCCAAACTTCCCAAAAAAGGTACGAATCCTAACCATGCAAATAAAGGAGCTGAAGTCAAACATGGAGGAAACCGTTTGATTACTGATCAATAATGAGAACCATTAACAAATGCAAGGGAAACCACCATTAATTAAAATGGTCCCCAAGGTACCTAGTACATTCTAACAAGTATGATTACAAGGACTTGAAGTCGAACACTTGAAGAATCCATTGAGTAGGAGACATTAAGGTATTACTACTATCCAATAGCAAGGGAAATTGCCACTAATGACTGCAATCCCCAAGGTACTATCATAAAACTCTAAATCTCATTCCTAGAGCAAGAGGTGTTGCAGTCGATAGGAAAAGATCCGTTGGAAGGAAGGCATTAAGGCATCCTTCATCATCCAACACAAGGTAAATCAAAGACTAATTGGCACTGAATTTCACGACAAGGACCGCCAAAGACATGATGTAATGAACTGATACCAGGGAATGGCCAACACAAAAGGTCAAGGAAATTGAAGAATAGCTGACAAAGGTTTAATCCTTGAATAGTGAGCACGACACAAAAGTGACTTAGGAAACTTTTGACACAAAAAGGACCAACAAAACAAATCTACAATGTAGGAGACATTGACAGATTCCCCATATAACTGGAAAAGAGACCAACTAGAGGAGTAAGAAACTCTGAATCAGGATAAGGTCAAAATACTAGGACCCAACTATTGATCGACTCAAAACTGGTGCTTTGTTCAAGGAAACAAGACTTGCTGCCATGATGTAAAAAACATGTGAATGAACTTCCCTTCCCCTCTTTCTTGTAAAGGTTTAACAAGTCCAAGAAAGCAAACTCGGGGCCATCTTCATTTTTGGCAAGCTTGAAGAAAAGAAAGAAGAATGCTTGATAAAGCACTGATTCGTGGATTTTACGAGCCCGAACTAGTACATGCTCATCGGTGTTTTCATAGTTTAGAGAGTCTGAAAACTCCAAAGAAGACTCCAGGGGGGTGCTTTTTCATCCAATTTAGTCTCCTCAGGCTGGAAAAGTATAAAACAAACCACAAAAGAAATCTCTTAGCTTCCGAAGAAGTAAGGTGCACCTTTTTCGTATTTCGTCAGGAAGGTCCAAAAAAGGTTAAATTACCACCTACCCAATGCTCCTTCAAAAGCAGCATATATCCTGAGTTTTACGAGTGTGAAGTAGGGCAAGATCACTCAGAAAGATCCATTTGATTACGAGAAATGGGGCTTACAGCAATAAACTTGATGCTTTGTTCTTTAGGGTTTAACGAGCATGACAAAGACATAAAGTACACTTGAAATCTTTTTCGTGTTTAGGTCCAGAGCACGAAAAAGAGAAAACTAAGCTCATACCAGGGGTTTATTTTCCGTAAGTTTAGTCCCTCAAGTCCGGAAAAGTGATAAACCTATGCCTGCGAATAATCTTTTCAATTTCGAAGAAAAGAGAGTGTTCCTTTCTCATATTATTCCACATGGTCCGAGAAAGAGATAACCTACCACCAATGTGGATGCCCATTCACATATTCTTAATGAGCCTGAATGGACAAGTTTACTCGGCAGTCAAATCTATTTTGAGGAGTTAAACCTGGGCCTAAAGAAACTCAATATCTTTCCCATGAAGTTTTAACGAGTCCGAAAAAGTCAACTCGCGGCCTCATTACTATTTTTAACGAGCTCGAAGGAGAGCAAAAAGAATGCTCTAAATGCAAGGAGACGAGTGTCATAGACAAGCGAAACTAGTTCCAATCGCAAGGAACAAACCTATGCATAATGCAAGGAAAATGAGCAAGATAAGAACACTCGGGGAACGTCTCCTCAGGGTAAAAGGTGTCAAGTTGCAAAGGCAAAATGATACAAGGTTTAGCAACGATGAGAACAAAGATGAGGGCTTATACAACAAGATAAAAGCGTGGAAGCCGGCATCAGGCTCATAAGCACGAGTAGGGCACATGCAAATGCAATTACAACTTGAAAAACAAGGTGAGGCCAGTAAACAATTGTGAATCCAACTACAAATCCTGTCTCTAAGAAATAACAACATCAGGATCATATTCAAAAGAAACGATCCGATGCGGGTCACTTTGGAAAAAACACATGTGACTTTGCTATCTTCTACAAAAGGTAAAGTCAAGGTAGAATCAACTGAAGAAGATTCTATAGCACCAAGGCTCAAGGGTTTATAATCAGTAAGATCAACCTCAGAAGGACAGCAAAAATCAACAAGGGATATAGAGTCTATAGGAACAAACTTAGTATCACAGGAGTTGAAAAATTCATACGAAAAATCAAAATCATCAGGATCACTGACTTGCTGTTCAAATAAAGAGTCAAACGACTCAACAAGACCAACATAAGAATAAGGGTCAGACTTACTAGGCAAATCAAGGTTAGACTTAGTCACAACTGAAACAACATCCAATAGAAGATCATGCTGTATCAAAGACTCTAGGAAGACTTTATCCGAAGGAAGGAGATCATCCGAGATAGGACACATGTCTAAACTTTCAAATGGATTGACAGAGTGGAGATTAGACCCCACAGTCTGTATAGGATGACTCACCTGGTCAACTGCTAGGACCATGTCCCGAGAAGGTAAGCATGAAAATAGAGGCTGCTTCTCAGTAGCAATTGAATGCAAAGGACAGGAGACCACATAGCTCACCTATGGTAGGGTAGTTGTTATCCGCCTGAATGGCACCTCTCCATTCAAGTGCCAACACTCCTCATGTTGGCACAAAAAAGGACATTTATGGATTGAGGGTTTCCCAAAACACTATAGATGGGATTATTAATAACTACATTCATCATCCATCCAGCTGGTTATTTTTACCCTTTAGATATGTCAAGTCATGTACACGACTCTTTGGATATGCAACTCGTGTGTTGTATGCGAGTATCGGTTGTTGCATCTCGCGTACAGATGTGTACATGGGTTACCCTTAGAGAAACTCACGAGTCATACGCGAGTTTCTAGTATTGATACCCGCGTACATGTCCCTTTGACATTAAAAATAAAAACACGCAATTACTTGAGATTAGTTAAGCACTTAACCTTAATCTCCTTAACTGTCTCAACCTTTGAAACTGCCTTATTTCACCAAGTATAAATACAGGCCTTGGGGAGGGTGTTAATTACATACACTTGGAGAGAAAAGTTATGCTGGTGGAGTTTATACAGAAGTATTTGGAGCAGTGGAACTCAGAATCCTTTGGTTGCAGAGGAGTCCTTGTCTCAGGCGTTGGGTTGTAAGCTGAACTATTTCATTATTGTTAATAAAGAGAATCCTTCTTCCATATGTGTCTTGAATGTCTCTCATATATTGTGGTTTGATAAATATTTATGTTTCAGCATTCTATATATGATTTATCTAACCCATTTATATATATGTATCATCTTGTCTTTGGAAGATTGACTCTTGACAGGTGAAGGAGGAGCATCCCTGAAGGCTTTGGAGGAGAAGCAGAGTGGAAGAGGACAAGCTAGGATCGACCGTCGTGTATCGGGTGAGTCTTTTCTATCCTCCTATTTCCTTTACTGCACTCTAGAGTCAATTTCCTGCAAGTTTCTTGAGTATGTTGGTAACCCCAGACCTTTGGTTATAAGGTGTTTATTCCTGTACAACAGAACTGGTGATTCCACTAGTCTGGCTACGTCTATTCAGGTGAGTGGTCAGAATGGTACTTGTATATATAGAGGCTATAGAGGCTGCCAAAGCTGAGGAGGCTGAGGAAGCCAGGGTGCAGAGGGACCATGGGGACCAGGGTGGTCTTGCGTAGATCTAGGACATTTTGATGGAATACGATCCACATTTTTGTATATTTTGTATATAACGGGATCTGAGGATCAAACTTGACCTATCTATGAACAGATATTTTACATATATATATTTGGTTGTTAGTTTATTTACAAATGTTTTTTATATGTTTGTTGTGTATATTTATAAAATGTGTGTGAGATGCCAATCTAAAATGTAATTAGCATATGCATTAGTCAATGAATTCTGATTTTGTGGAATATGATTGAATGTAATAAATTCAAAATGTCTTTCCAATAAACGAATTTGCATGAACTGACGTAATAAAATAGGATTTTGTACCTGATAAGCTCGATTGTGCTGGGAAACCACCAACTGAGAGTCCATATGGACCTCAAGCTGGGTAATAACACATGACAAAGCATCCCATAGGAGCTCAATTATAACCCTATACTCAGCAACATTATTAGAAGTAGGACCTAGACAAGCACCTCCCGTGGCAACAAGCTGTCCTGCGGGAGAATAAATAACCCATGCTACCGAAGCTAGGTTACAAGTGTGACGGCTGGCGCCATCAGCGAATCCTATATACCTTTCAGAAGACATCTGCAACAACCAGTAGATAGTATAAAAAACAAAATCGACAACCTAATGTACATAAAAAATACATACAAGAAAAATACAAGAAAAAGTGCTAAGCCTAAGCATAGTACTTCTTCAGGTAGAGCCCATTTCTAGGCTCAAGTAACTTATTCCCATCAAAATCAACTAACTCATATGCGCCCTTACTTAATACTTTCGACACGACATAAGGTCCTAACCATATGGCCTTGAATTTTCCTGCCCCCAAGAGTTCTTTGTCTTGGTCCCAAAGCAAGACAAGTTCCCCTTCAGAGAAAACCCTAGGTTTGACCGATTTATCATACTAAGTTTTGACCCTATTTTTATGAGCTTGATTAGCAATCAGTGCATCTCTATGTTGTTCATCAAGGTGTTCTAAATGTACCAGACGTTCCTCAAGCTTAGTCGTATCAGGTAACACATGAATGGCTATCTTTAGAGACAGGATTTCACATTCAATCGGATTAACTGCTTCCACTCCATGAACGAGTTGGAAACTTGGAGAAACCTGTAGCAGTTTTTATGTTAGTTCGATAGGCCCAAAGAGTAGGATATAGCATGATGTGCCAATTAGAATGGGCTGCATCAATTGTATGTTTAAGAATAGTTTTTAAAGTCTTGTTGACAGCCTCAACCTGACCGTTTGCTTGCGGATAATACGGAGAAGAATGCTCTTGTCTGAATCCGAGCATTGTGGTCAGTTCCATCATCATGTTATTTTGAAAATGACTACCATGGTCAGTGAAAATCACTTTGGGTATACCAAACCATGCTATAATCTGATTGAATACAAAGAAAGCTATTGTTTCCTCGTCAGCTTTAAAAGTAGGCATTGCCTCTGCCCATTTCGTAAAATAGTCAACAGCGATAATGGTGTATTTATGCCCTCCAGTCGAGGCTGGGTTGCATGTCATGTAATAGATCCCCCATTTCATGAAGGGGCCTACCGAGACAAGAGGAAATAACGGAGTAGGATGTGACCACATCTTCCTAGTGTAAAGCTGACACGGATGACAGCGCTTCACTACTTCCACACAATATTTAAAGATCGTGGGCCAGAAATAACCGGCACGTAGTATCTTCTAGGTCGTTTCTAACCCAGATAAATGACCCCCACAAGCTCCACTATGGGAATCATTTAGAACAATCTCCACTTCCTCATGGTTAAGACAACGACACAAAACAAAATCTACCCCTCGTCAATATAATGTATCTCCTGTAATGAGGTAGTTCTTGGCATGAAGGCGTAATTTACGTTGTTCCTCCCTCAAGGAAGCTGTAGGATACTTCAAAGTCTGGAGATATATAAGAATATCCCCGTACCAAGGATCAGAGGTGGATATCAGGAAGATGTGTTCATCTGGGAATGAGTCATCTTCAACGGCTACATCTTCTTCCGTAGGAAATTCTGCTATAAGTTCAGCAAAAACTAAGGACTTCTTAGACTTAGTGGACTGGAAATCCAAGTCAAACTCTTGGAGAATGACTATCCATTTGTTAAATTTTCCCCCAACAATCCATTGGGATAAAACATATTGAAACGGATTCACATCCGCCACTACTGTTGTAGTCCTCAGTAAAATGTAGTGATGTAACCTCTGCACAGCATAAATAGCTACTAAGGATAATTTTTCAATGTGGGAGTATCTAAGTTCAGGTCCGGCCAAAGCATAGCTAAGGTAATAAATGACATGCTCTACAATCTTATCATCCTCCTAGACTAGTACTACCCCGATGGTCAACTCCGACGCAGCCAGATATAATATAAAATCCCTAGAATAATCTGGCAAACGTAATAAGGGTGCCGACAGCAAAGCTTTTTTCAATGCCTCAAAAGAAAGTTGTGCAGTTTCATCCCATACAAATGGGGTGTCCTGTTTGAGCAGGTGCATGAAACCTTTAGTAATCTTGGCATAGTTAACAATAAAATCTTGAAGAAAATTAGACTTTCCTTGCAGGCTTTGAAGTTGCCTGAGAGAGCGAGGAGGAGGCACATTTATAATGGCCTCAACTTTCAAAGGATCCACCTGGATGCCTCTATTAGAGACAATGAACCCGAGCAATATTCCTGACTCGACACAGAATACACACTTGTGGGGATTTAAGCGGATTTTATAATATCTGCATCTCTCAAATATCAACCGTAAATGATTTGGATGTTGAATCCTCTTACGAGAATGTGCGAGAAGATCATCAAGGTATGGTTCGACAATGGATTTAATGTCATGGAAAGAAAAGTTCATAGCCCATTGAAATTTTTCCCCAGCATTTTTCAATCCAAAGGGAATTTTCTTGTACGCGAAGGTACCCCAAGGAAAAATGAAAGCATTTTTATGTTGGTCTTTCGGTTTTATTTGAATTTGATTGTATACGGAGAAACCATCCATAAACGAAAACACCTCACTTCCCGCACAGGAATCTATGATCTGGTCTATAAATGGTGTGGGATAGTTGTCCTTAGGACAGGATTTATTAAGGTCTCTAAAGTCTGTACAGATGTGAATATTCCCTTGCTTCGTATCAATAGGAACAGGGTTGGATACCCATTCAGTCAAAGCTATGGGATAGATAAAACCAGCCTTCAACAGCTTTTCAACTTCTGCCTTCACAACCGTCGCTTTGCGCGGGTTAACGGGTCTTAACTTTTGTCGAACTGGCTTGGCATCAGGATATGTTTGGATTTCATGTTCAACAATTGATGGATCTATGCCTGGAATCTCCTCATATGACCAGGCAAAGACATCACAGAATTCCTTAAACAAGGCAGTATAGATGGCAATCTCTTCAGGAGAGTAAGTTGCACCTATGTATATGTTTTCCATGACATCAGGGTTTACAGAGATGTTAATAGGTATAGTAGCGGAAAGATTTTCCATGTTCCCCTCGGCAAGCATTCCTTCCCTAGGTAAGGGATTGATAGGTATATCAACATCTTCTGACAGTCTCAAACGAAACTCTTGGTTTTCTATTCTGCTTAGTTATGGAAGAAAATAGGATCGATGATGAAGATCCTCACAAATATTATCATGTCCACTCATGGCTTCTAGAATAGCTTCATCGAAAGGTAAAACCATGTCTAAACAATCTATATAATGCGAAGAGTTTGTTGCCCATATGGGAAAATAGACTTCTTATAGATCATCCGAGACTGTTAGAGGATCTGGAATGGGATCAACAATGGCTTGAGTGATATCTTGATAAGCGACCTCCACTACAGATAAGGGCACTTCCAATTCATGGGGGGTTGGGAGAACCCAAGGATTAGTCCTATCGACAACCGTAGCTATGGACTTCCCCACACTATTAGAACCAATATAATTAACCAGGGCTGGAAGATCGAATGTGCCCATCAGTGATGTGTACATTCCAGCCCCCATGCTCTGTGCAGCAAGTTTGACCTGATCAACCAATGGAACAACGGACTCATTATATTCTAAACGACCTTTTCAGGTAAAATCAAGTTGGTCAATAGTAACCAACTTTCCCTCATGTGGAAAAACCACTACACGAAAGACGGCCGACGCAACAGTGGACATCGCATAAGTCCAGTTCCTTCCCAGAAGCAAATTGTAGTCCAAAGGAGCATCAATCACTTCTACTTCAACAGACACTACTTTTCCTACCAACTTAATTTCAAAAGCTGGCAGGATACCATGTGGACGGAAGGATCTTCCATCAAAAGCAGTAAGAAAAGTGTTTGATGGGACCAGCTCTGGGGATCCAAGAGCTTTCCAATAGGCCAAGGACATAACACATGTAGAAACACCCTCATCAACAACTGCCCTTCCAATGGTCTTACCACCGTGGACGACATCTATTGATAAGGCTACATGGTAAGGCATGTGAATTTTAACATCAGACAAATGAAATTTCGCCATGAGACTCGAAGAGTCCATGCTACCTAAAGCTGCTAAGAGAGCATCCTGCTGGGCAGGACAACTCTATAACACCTCTAAAGCTGACATTGCACACAAGGTTTGAGCTAAATCTTCAACCACGAAGTAGTTTGAATCAGCCCTAACATTAGGGTTATGCAAGGTCTTCTTGAAGACACCTTTCGGTATCTTCGGCATAGTTTCAGCAGGCTTCTCTATTGTGAGAGGGTTAGAAGTTTCACCTACAACTTTACCCTTCTCAAGAGTCTCTTTCTCATAATTTTTCTTCCTTTTCTGCAACAAAGTCAAAGATCGAACCATGTTGATATAGTTTGGGTCAGGGGTAGTTTGAGTGCCCCCTGCTGCATTAGAAGCTAAAGCAGAGTTCTGTCCTTGGGGAAAAGGATCCTTCAGGACAGCTGGTTGTTGAGCTTTCAGCAGCTTCTGGGCTTGATCCATAAGGGGACAAAGGTGAGTAAGGTGGTCCTCATGGCACAACTTACATGGGAACTTAACATTCTTCTTTTCTTTTTTTCCCCCATCAGCATTGTTCACGGGCTTTTGCCTGTTTTGATTTCCCTCTCCCTTCTTGCCTTTCTTTTTCTTCCTGTTGGGCTGCTAATTGCCCTTCTGACAGGTTTGTGCAAAAACATTTGCACTCTGGGGGGAGAGGGAAGCATTTGCTACCTCTTTTGTAGACTGCTTGATAGACAACTGGTGAATTTGCTTAGCCAAATATTCTATGATGGGAGAGTTAACAGACCCAACCACACCATCGGCATGGGGTCCAGGCTTAGGCTTCTCCACATCCTACGTAGGCCTCGGTGCCTCAGGGATAATCTCATACAAGGTCCCAGATTGTGAATAAATCAAATCCAGTTGCTGGGCCCTGAGAATGGCTTCTTCTTCATTCGTCACTCCTGAGGTGGATACATCCTTAGATATGTAGGGCAACATAGATTTAAGGAACCACTCTAAAAGGAACTTAGGAGGGATAGTGGCTTTTATAAGTCTCTTTTGCCTTCTCCACTCTTGGATGTGATCTGAGATGTGGGTATCCTTGTTCTGCCTAAAGGTAGATAACAAGTCCGTTCCAAAATCATATCGGACTGGAAGCTAAAAGTGGCTAAGAAATGCACTAGCCAAGTCCCAGAAACTACTGAAAGCAGCAGAAGGCAATTCGATATACCATTTTTCTGCAGTACCTATTAAGGTTCTCTGGAATAGCCTCAACCTAATTGAATATTCACTCAGTGAATTCAAATAACACCATAAATGGAATGTGGTGGCATGAGCCCAAGGATCTTCACCAACTTTTCCTTCGAACTTAGGGATGTCCGACAGCAATTTGGTGGGAACAGGTGGCCACAAAGGGTCATGCCTAACTGGGTCATTCATCAATTTTGAAAAATATGGCAAGTTTAAAGTTGCCAGGAAAGGAATTTTCGGTCGAAGCAGGGAACTAAATGTGCCAACCTGGGGATTAGAGGGACCTGCCCCCGAATGCCCATGGGTAAAAGTGGGGTTGCCCCCTTCCACCAGTTGCGAAGTGGGTAGATTACTCTGAAACGGATTCCATTCGTAAGCCACAGGATTGTGTGTGGGAGGTGCAGTATAAGAAGTTCAGGCTATCCCCATAGAAACGGAGGTCTGAAAGATAGGATCTGGTATCCCTCCGCTGAACAACGAAAAGGGAGAGCTCGTAAACGGGACCAAAATTGGAGTTTGGAAACTTTTCCCATAAGAGGTATTATTCCCAAACTGCACTCCTACATAGGAAGGTGATGGACCTACGTATGGACTGGATGGGGGAATGTGCCCCCCATTCCAAGGAAATCCTTATACAAATGCCAAGGATCCTACTGGACCACTCTGGGTAGTATATGGAAAGGAAGAAGGAATGGTAGGTATACTAGGGATCCCAGTAACCATATCACCAGAAGTACCTGCTAGGTTTGAGTGAACCGGTGGTCGAACCACCCGGCTCCCTAGAGTTAAAGGTGTAGAAGGTAAACTAGATCTAGGGGCACTTACCGGGGGAGGTAGTACCCCTTCAACCGGAATGGCTGAGGTGAACACAAAAGTTCTTTCTTCCACAGAAGATATGATCCTACCCACAGGGACACCTAATACAGGTGAATCAAAAGGTCTAACCTGAACGATCACAGGATCATTTAAATCAGTCAAGGGGGTGTTAAAGTTCCTTGCAAACTCGTCAGTATGCAATTCTTCTATATTAACTATATCAAGATCAAAATAGTTAGCTATCAGTTCTGGTTCACCAATAACTTCACTTATCCCTACCGGTTCAAATGAACCGTCTGTGTCCAATCTCTGCCTTTGGGGTGGAGGTGGAGGCTCCGATGTGATGAGAGGAGGAAGGTTTCTCAACCTTCTTGACCTTATAATAGTTTGGTCCTCCATGATTAAAAATTTGACAAATCACACCCTAAGGCCAACTAAACACAGGAGAAACCATAGAGCATACTCTATAAAAAATCCTAAAGCCTCAAACAATCAAACAAGGGTGAAAGATATACTTTCCCAAATAAAGCTGATGAACTATTACTTGGCGTCCTTGAAGTGGTTCTTAGGTGCAAGCGGAGGAATCACCCAACCACCCTCCTACACTTACAACAAGAGTTACCTTCCAAGCCCGTTCAAGGTGAACCAGAACTATCCTTCCGGTTTACCTAGGTATGAACCCTAAATGTCAAGAGACTAAAGGCTACCTTAGCTATACCAACAGTCTGGGGGGACAGTCGCAAGCCTAACTTGTACGCATGGGCAGGGTAGCTGAGCCGAAAAATCCATCTAGGACAGAATCCCCAGATACATAAAATTCCTAATTTACGTTTTGACAAGGATTCGGAGGGTTATCTACTCTGTCCAATGCCTCGAAGCGGCCTCGTGCTCGACTCTCGTTTGAGAGGAGCTTCCCAGATACAATCGATAAAGTCAAGGATTTACCTAAAGAAAAGTCCCCTACGTCTGAATTTTAAAACTTATGGGAAGTTTACACTTCCTATCCCACAAGTCTAGCCTAAGCTAGTGGGTGAAAGGCCCCTAAAAACAAAAATTATTGGTAAATTTTAATTATTGCGTTCATTTTAAAGGGTTGTTTCTTACTCAGAAGGAAATGGAGTGATGTACTTATGGTGTTTTTGACTCGATAAGAAATAAATAAAAGTAAAGGTGTATTTTTCAAAGCAAATTACCACTATTAAAGCAAACTTCTTCTTTTTTTTTAAATATATATTGATGAATTAATGCAAACGATAAAAGAAACTAAGCCTATGTTTTTTGTATTTTTTGAGATTATTTTTTAAAACTGAAATGAAAACTACTAATCCAAAAACAAATGCAAAAGCTTAACAATGTTTTTCTTTTCACTTTTAAAATTGCTCAAACTCTACCATGCACCTAAAATGCACTAAACTTGAGTAAACTTGGATCTAATCAACTGTATAAAAACAACAAATTGAAGTAAAACAGGCTAACATAACAAAGAAACAACCAACAAAGGAAGACTAGGAACCCTAGCTTGGGTGTACACAATGAGAAAAATCACTGTAAACTGATAAAGGCAAGTGACAACCAACCACTATCAAAAGACAGACTAGAAAAACAATGCCCAAGACCCTAATCACTGATCTGGACAGAGACACTTCACCCTATAACCCAAACAAGCCAAGCTACTTCAACATGCAAACAGAAAATAATCCAAGCAAAAGAAACCCAAGGGATTTTGAAAAAGCACAAAGTGTGGTCACGAAAGTCTTCAGACAAACATCACAGTATTCATAAAGAAAGCCAACTAACAAACAGGAATTACACAAAGAGAGGGACAAGCAAACCCAATCCTAAAAAATCCCTATTTCCAGGCTTGTACATGACTGTATATAAGGGCAACTCGCATACTGTACGCGACTATCCAAGAGAGCAATCCATGTGTGGAAACCTTTGTACGTGACTGTGCAGAAGAGAAACCCGTGTACAGGTACAAAAATTTTCTCAAAAAACAAGAAAAATCCACAAGACTTTCAAACATTGTACTAAGTATGAACCAGGATAAAAGACCACACACAAATTTCAAAGCAAAGAATGGTCAGGGGTGACAGAAACAACCTATAGCAGTCTGGGCTCCCCAGCGGAGTCGCCAATTCTATTGTATAGGAATAAACACCTTATAACCGAACGTCTGGGGTTACCAACATACTCAAGAAACTTGCAGGCAATCGACTCTAGAGTGCAATAAAGGAAACAGGAGGATAGAAAAGACTCACCCGATACATGACGGTTGATCCTAGCTTGTCCTCTTCCACTCTTCTTCTCCTCCAAAGCCTTCAGGGATGCTCCTCCTTCACCTGTCAAGAGTCTATCTTCGAAATATAAGTACCTCTCTAACCACTCACCTGAATAGACGTAGCCAGACTGGTGGAACTCCAACTACAAACTCTTGCATAGCAGTCGGGATATGCTCTATCCGTAAGGTAGGTACTCTTTGGGTCAGCCTGGCCAGCTTCCCCTCTAGAACCCTAATCAGTCCCGGGTCTTCGCCTATGACAGGACGAACAAACATGCGTGGGTGCCCTTCAAGGAAGACCGGTCCAATATTTACATTTTTTATACATTTATAGGATTAATACTTGTACATATGTATATATCTATCATTTTAAAATTCATAAAAATTTGAAAAATGATAAAATTTAAAAATTACTTACCTAGCTCACCCCATGCTCCTCCTGGAGGGAGGATAAGGTCGGGGTCACCTCGAAAGTCCATCCCAGCATATAGAAACTGCTCCAGTGCCGATAGCTGTCATTCCCACCAGGTATAGAAATAATCATCGTATACACTGTGTACCATGTCTCCTCCTCCTTAACAGAGGAAGATGTCTCCCCACCTGCTCAGCCTCAGCTGACGTGGAGATCTGATCGGTAAAGGTATGGCAAGGCTCAATGCTGGTACTCTCTCGAAAAAGAAGGCCACCAATATGCTTGCATAACCAAAGTTTTTCCGCCTTCCTCTCTTGCAATCGGACAATTGTCTCTTCATGATAGGGAAAACTCCCGAGCACCAATCATAAAGAGCACCATGAAAATAGTCAACTGCCAGCCTCATTTGGTTCCTTGTAGCCAAATGTAGAGATGAGGATCCATAAATTCTCATGATGGTGCTAGCAAGTACCTGTAGAGTAAAGTCACTAATATGTACAATAGGGATGCATCTCCCTCTATTTTCAATAGCCGGTGTGCAAAATACATCTATATAGTTTTGGACACTTAAGGGGTCACCGCCCCTGCCAGTGCCCTCTAAGTTCACCGGTGCTCCTCGACGTGATAGACTAGTTATGAAATATATGTCTTCAGTGGTAATCTCTAAGGTTTCACCCTGTAAGTTGAACATCCCCAAGTCATGATCCCAATAATTTACCTTGAACTCAAGTATGCAGACATTGGCCCGCATTGGTGATGTGCAAAATAATTTCAGTAGCCCACTGGTTCGCAATGCCTGTATGGTGGGTGCACTTTGGAGTGCCGCTTGGTCCATTATTTCGTGCTCCCTTTCCCTCCATTCCAAAACCATCTTTAACCTAGAAAAACAAGTAATTTTATTCAGTGATTCCATATCAAAATTAAAAAAAAATTGACTATATTTTGCCTTTTATCCTCCACGCAGTACACGCAACTGTCTAGTTAGGAAACTCGCGTACAGAATGCGTGTACGCGAGTTTTCACATCAGCAACCCACGTATGCGTCGTGCTACATTTCAGATGCTTTTAATTCTGGAATTAGGACTCAAAATTGATAATTGCTTGGATCAAAATGAAGAGCTCAGTGTGTAGGCTTACCTGCAACTGGCATATTTCGATTTCGTCGGTCCAATTGTCCACAATGATTGAACAAAGGTAGAAGGTCAAACTTGCTTTTTATGGCTCAAAAGTTCAAATGGTGAGTTTTGTTTGATTTTTCAACTATTTATAGAAATTATATTTCTTTAAGTGGGTCTTTTTATATAGTTTGAAATGTCATTCAACTAATACCATATTTCTTTATGCTTTGGAACAGGTTTTTCACTACTACAAAGTGTTGTTGCTCCAATTGGGTGGTTTTGTCATTTCCAATACATTTTTGGCACCTTTTATTCAAACCACATTAACCTTAGCAATCAACCTTTTGCCACAGACTATGGTATCATTAACCATTAGTTCCCTATTTTGTACCATTGTTCTTCTGTGGATAGGACCCTTTTTCATGAGTATCCTCCTTCTAAGCCTATGTTGTCCTTTGGTACTCATGCCGCAACTATTCCAGGTTTAGGGGTATCCTCTTAGCTATTTTACATGCCAAATAGAGCTTTTTTTGAATCTATTTTTACAAGATATCCCTTTATAGGACTCCCCGCATTTATGGAGTTTCTTTAGGCCCAGGTATGACTCCTTCAAAATAGACTTGACTGCCGAGTTAACTCATCCGTTCAAGCTCGTTAAGAATATGTGAGTGGGCATCTGCATTGGTGGTAGGTTATCTCTTTCTTGGACCATGCGGAATAATATGAGAAAGGATCACTATCTTTTCTTTTTGAATTGAGAAGAGTATTCTTAGGTATAGGTTTATCACTTTTCCGGACCTGAGGGACTAGATTTACGGAAAAGGAACACCCGGTTTGAGCTTAGTTTTCTCTTTTTCATGCTCTGGACCCAAACATGAAAAAGATTCCAAGTGTACTTTGTGTCTTTGTCATGCTCATTAAACACTTAAGAACAAAGCAATGAGTTTATTGTTGTAAGCCCCATTTCTCGTAACCAAATGGATCTTTCTAAGTGATCTTGCTTTCCTTCACACTCTAAAACTCAAGCTATTTTATGTTGTTCTAGAAGGAGCGTTGGGTAGCTGGTAATTTAACCTTTTTCAGACCTCCTTGACTAAGTACGAAAAAGGTTCACCTTTTCTTCTTCGGAAGTTAAGAGAGTTCTTTTGTGGTATGTTTTATACTTTTTCGGCCTCAGGAGACTAAATTGGACGAAAAAGGACCCCCCCTGGAGTCTTCTTTGGAGTTTTCAGACTCTCTAAATGTGAAAACACCAGTTGAGCATGTACTAGTTCGGGCTCATTAAATCCATGAATCAGTGACACTATCAAGCATTATTTTCCCGTCTCTTCAAGCTTGTTAAAAAATGAAGAGGGATCCGAGTTTACTTTCCTGGACTCATTAAAATTTAATAGGGAAGGTAAGGAAGAAGTTTTCTCTTGTTTTCAGTAATGGCAGCATATCCTCCTTGAACATAGCACTCTTTTTTTTTTCGATATCCATGTTTCAGTGATTACTTTTCCGTTCAGCTATTACCTTGAGTTTCTTACTCCTCCTCTTGTCTATTATACCTGGGGAATCTGATCATATCTCCTACATGACAGATAGGTCTAGTTGTTCTATTTATAAGTTAAACGCTGCCTTGGGTCATCTCTGTGTTGTGCTCATTGTTCAAGGACTATACTCAATGTCTGATCTATAGCCTAATCCCATCATTGTTATATCTATTATCTATCGTGTCTCCCTTCTTTTTCCCAGTTCCTAGTTACTCATGTGATCCGTTGGAGGATCTATTGCCTTCCTTATCATATCATGGTTCCGTTTCAGTACTTCCTGATGACAAAGACCTATATTTTTGACATTTGTACCTCAGGATTCACTTTCATCATTGGTGAATTCCTTTGCTTCAGTTGTTGATTATCACCTATTGATTGACAAACTGTTGAATCCTTTCCATGTTCGACTTCAGCTTACCCTTATTCACATGGCTTGGATTGTACTGGTTCTTTGGGATATTTTATGAAGACCTTAGTTCCTCACCTATGGACTAAGTTGCGCAAGATTATGTTCTATTCATATACATAGCTTCCAGATCTTTGAAGACTCATCATTATTGTATATTGTGGCTTCGATCCACCTTTGTAATATACATGGTTTCATACCCGTATTATATGATGTACTCAAATATTGTAAAGGAGCTAGTGTTCCAGTAAATTGAACATAACATCCTCAAATGTAACTTTGTATATGACATTACTATGTATTTTTTTCGGGTACTCTCTCTACTCCATTGGATTTCTGAGTTCTCCAAAGATAAATATTATAATGTATTTCGGCCATCGTTTCCCTCTGACCTCACACATTAGGGGGCATCTGTTATCCACCTGAATGGCACCTCTCCGTCCAAGTGCCGACACTCCTCATGTTGGCACACAAAAGGACATTTATGGATTGAGGGTTCCCAAAACACTATAGATGGGCTTATTAAGAACTACATTCATCATCCATCCAGTTGGTTATTTTTACCCTTTAGATATGTCAAGTCATGTACGCGACTCTTTAGATATGCAACTCGCATGTTGTACGCAAGTATCGGTTGTTGCATCTCGCGTACAGATGTGTACACGGGTTACCCTTAGAGTAACTCATGGGTCATACGTGAGTTGCCAGTATTGATACCCGCGTACATGTCCCTTTGACATTAAAAATAAAAACACGTGATTACTTGAGATTAGTTAAGCACTTAACCTTAATCTCCTTAACTGTCTCAACCTCCTCAACCTTTGAAACTGCCTTATTTCACCAAGTATAAATACAGGCCTTGGGGAGGGTGTTAATGACATACACTTGGAGAGAAAATTTATGCTGGTGGAGTTTATACAAAAGTATTTGGAGCAGTGGAACTTAGAATCCTTTGGTTGTAGAGGATTCCTTGTCTCAGGCATTGGGTTGTAATCTGAACTATTTCATTATTGTTAATAAAGAGAATCCTTCTTCCATATGTGTCTTGAATGTCTCTCATATATTGTGGTTTGATAAATATTTATGTTTCAGCATTTTGTATATGATTTATCTAACCCATTTATATATATGTATCATCTTGTATTTGGAAGATTGACTCTTGAAAGGTGAAGGAGGAGCATCCCTGAAGGCTTTGGAGGAGAAGCAGAGAGGAAGAGGACAAGCTAGGATCAATCATCATGTATTGGGTGAGTCCTTTCTATCCTCTTGTTTCCTTTACTGCACTCTAGATTCAATTGCCTCCAAGTTTCTTGAGTATGTTGGTAACCCCAGACCTTCGGTTATAAGGTGTTTATTCCTGTACAACAGTAGTGTCTATAGAAACACTAGGAATCAATAAAGGAAAGACCTGGTCTCTAGTTGGGTCAGAAGAAGGATAAAGAAAATCCAACTGATCTATAGTGACAATTTCTTCGCCATGATTAAAGTACATCACATGAAAAAATGTTGACACCACAGCTTGCATGGCATAGACATAATCATGTCCAAGGAGCATATTGAATTCCAAGGGATCTTCTATCACCATGAAGTCAACTAAGACAATCTTCTCACCCAAAGTAACAAGTGTTTGAGAAAGAATTCCCAAGACTATACAAGTTCTTCTATCAAATGCCAGTAACTGACTAGCAGTCAACACAAGGCTAGGAGATCCCATGCCTCACCAAGCACGAGCAGAAAAGATGCTAACTGAGGCTCCTTCATCAACAATACAACGAGCAATCATGTATTGTTCAACTTTGACATTTATCTAGAAAGGTGCATAGGAAGGAAGGCACGGCTCAACTAAGCTATCCCAATCAAAGGAAGCAATCTGAAAGCTTGGTGGGGGTTGATTCGAAGTGAGTTCAGTTCCCCCTTGTTCAGTAAGTTCTGAACTGGCAGTGAAGAAAATGTGACAAGTAGACACTTCACTCTCCAAAGGAAGAGTGGGATTGATCGATACTTAAATCAATTCAACCGCTTCGTGAAAGTCACTCTTCGAAGGGAGAGTGGGATTGGCCAAAGATGACATTGGTTCAATCACATCAATATCACTCACCGAAAGAACAATGGGATCGACCAAATCTGAGATTGGTTCGACCACTTGATCAACCAAAGGTTGAGTAGGTTGTTGAGAAACTATAGGTTGTTCAGGAGAAGGAAAATCTTGAGTCTTAGACCACACTCTTCGCACCTCTACGATAGCAGGGCACTGGTGAGTAAGATGATATTTCTCACATAGCTTACAAGGGAACTTAATTTTTCCCTTCGAATTACCAGTTTTCTCAACGGTGTCAACATGACTAGCAGTGGATGATTGTTTGCTCTCAGCATTACCTGCAGAGGCTAAGAGTTTTGTTTTTCCCCCAGCATGAAGTATAGAGGCTGGGCGACTGGGTCCAACCTGACTAGGAGAGGTTGGTTGTTGAAAAGCTTCAGAATGTTCAAAAATGGGATGACCATGAAACCAAACTCTTTGCACCTCTGCGATAGAAGGGCATTTATAAGTAAGGTGGTCTCCATCACAAAGCTTACAAGGAAACTTGGGCTTGTGTTTTGAATGGGTAGTCTTTTCAACAGTGTCAACATGACTCACAGTAGTTGATGGATTGTCTTCAGCATGAACTACAAAGGCTGAGAGACTGCCCCCAGCATGACCTATAGAGGCTGAGAGACTAGGTCCAACATGACTTGCAAAGGTTGGATGGGCACCACCAACATGAACAACAGAGGCTGAGTGGTTAGGATCAACATGCTTTGCAGCAGTTGAGTATGTACCCCCAGCATGAACTGCAGAGGCTGGGTGGATGGATCCAACATGACTTGTAGAGGTTGGATGGGGAGGTTCAACTTGAACAGTAGAGGTTGAACGGGTGTCTTATTACTTATGTGCCTTCTTCCTATTCCTCCTTCTTTTACTCCTTTTAGACTGCTGATTATTAGTATCAGTACTTTCACCACATGAGGTAGAAGGAGGAGGAGAATCAACTACAGGTGAAGGGAAAGCAATGTTTTGATGCCCTTGATATAAGGAGCTTACTTGAGAAGCATCAGGAGCATTTAGGACAATTGGAGTGGAAAACAACCACACCGGTAGCCCTAGGGTGAATCCAGGAAGATTCAGGGTGGCCATCAAAGGAACACCAACATTCCCCGTGAGAGGAATATTACAAGGAGTTCCCATCATGGGGATCTCTTGGTTGGTGTTCAAAAGAGTGTTAGACATAGTTTCAAACAAGGAGACAAAATCTGAGGTCAACACGAAGCCAAAAGTACCAAGCACACACCTAAAGGCACACTAAGTACAGACAAACCACACAGCACTCACTAAAAAATCCTAAAGCCAAACAGACAAACAGGTATAATATATGCTTTCCAAAAGAAAGCTAAGAGACAATTACTTGGCATCCTTGTAGATGTTCTTAGGCATGAGCAGAGGAATCACCCACCTCCCTCCCACACCTTCTACCGGGGTTACCTTCCAAGCTCGTCCAAGGTCAACCAGAAATAGCCTTTCGATGTACCTGTGTATGAACCCTAGATGTCAAAGAGACTAAAGGCTACCTTAACTATATTAACAGTCTAGGAGGACAGTCGTCAGCCTAGTTCGTATGCATGGGCAGGGTAGCAAAGCCTGAAACCCTGTCTAAGACAGAATCCCCAGATGCGCAAAAACCTTGGTCTATGCTTTGACAAGGAATTGGAGGGTTATCTCCTCACTCAAAGCCTCCACCCAGACTCATTCTTAAATCCCATTTGAGAGGAGCTTCCCAGATACAATCAACATACAAAAGAATTTACCTAGTGATTGGCCAACTACGTCTGAATTTTTAACACTTGTGGAGAGTTGAAACTCCCTAATCCACAAGTCTAGCCTGAGCTAGTTGATGTATGACCCTATAAAATAAAACTTACTAATAATTTTTAAATTATATCGTTTATTTTAAGGGTTGTTTTTGGTCAGAGGGTAAATGGCATGAAACTTATGTGGTGTTTTGACTCAAAGTTGAAACAAAATGACTAAGCAAAGAGAAATGAAATGCAAAAAGAAAAAAATATCCTCTTTCTTTTTCAAATAGAAACTTGAAAGCCACAAAAAAACAAATTCTTTTTATTTTTATTTTTTCAAAAGCAATGATATGCCATGCAATCTAGACTAAAAACCTAATCTACATGCATATAAAGCAAACATGTGTTTTTGTCTTTTTCTTTTATAAATGCAAAAGAAAAAACATCCTAAATGCAAGCAAGTACTGTAAGCAATGCAAATAGACAACTACTCTACACCCCAGAAACAAACCCTAGGCTTTCCTAAAGTTGGATATCAACCTCTCTTGAAAGGAAGGCTCACAAAGATAAACAAGCCAAAAACTTTGGAATGAAGAGACCGAGCAAATAAGACTGATATAAACAAAGGTCAAGAAGTCTCAAGAATCAATCTAAACCTACAACCAGAGGCTTCTCAGTACCTTGTCCGACAAGGTCAAGCCAAAGAAGGAGGTGGGGGGGAAAGCAGTAAAAACAAGTATATGTTCTTTTTATTTTTCTTTTATAAATGCAAAAGAAAAAAAACCTACAAACAAAAGTATGCATATAACAAGAACCAAGCAAAAGGAACTCTACTATACAACCACCAAACAAACTTTAGAATGAACTAAAGTCAGCATAAACCCTACTTGGAAGGAAGGCTTGCATAAGAGACAAGTCAACTACTTTGGCATGGTAAAGTTAACCAACAAAATAAGAAGGAAACCAACACCAACAAGCTTCTGAACTCAAAAAAAGATCACTAACAGAGGCTGACCAGAAACATAAGCCAAAAATCATGCCAAGCAAAGGGGGTGGGGGGAAAGAGCAAAGAACAAACCCTAATGCTATAAAAAGGTTTACCGCATAGATAAAGAACAACCAAAAGGGATGACACTAACTCCCTAGAGTCATGCACCTATAGAGGACACCAAAAGACATACCAAACAACCTTCAAACAGAAGAAAAAACCACAAAAGAGGAAAACACATTGTTTAAAGGGGCATACGCGAGTTTCACTACTGACAGGTCGTGTGTCATACACGGGTTGACAATACAGCAAGTCACATGTACAAGCACACACGGGTTGTATTACTGACAAGTCACATATCATACGCAGGTTGACAGTATAGATAGTCGCGTGTACCAAACCAGACATGCGACTATTCAGTCTGCAACTCGCATATGGGTGGAAAAAATCCTAAAAAAGGTCAAACCGTGCCTTAGGAAGGTAGGGGAGGTGTTATATCAGACTTATAAGGTGTTCCTAAGTGGCAAGAAGGACCTGAAACCAGGATGAAAGAAATACAAAGAAACCCCAAACAGACAAGGCTCTCCCCAGTGGAGTCACCAGTTCTGTTGTAAAGGAAAGTATCATATGGCTAGGGTTTAAGAGGCCATCAACATACTGGGGTTTAAAGAGAGATGCACAATGTTCAGCAAGCATATATAAGCAAGTTTCAGAGATTGGAATGGTTCATACCTTATCCAAACGAAGGTTGATCCAAGCAGCCCTTCAATCCTCTTCTTGCTCCTCTTGCTCCAAGAGACCTGCAAAACGAATTATATCTTCCTCAAACCAATATGACCACATATAAATCAATGATAATCAAATAAACCTGAAATAATAATCTGATTAACATCATAATATGATCATAAATAGAGATTCAATCACACATTGAACAATGATTTGGGAAGAAGAAGGACATCACATCTTTATTAATCTTGAAAACAAGTACAAGCATACCTTCTCTTCAATTTTGGCACCTCACGAAACCTTGATCTCATTCTGTTGCTTCTCTTCTCCAAGGAACTCAGCCTCCAAGCTCTACAACACAAGGGGATGATCGCCAGGGCAAAGGTGTGGGAAAAGAGAGCTCCAAATCCTCCAGCATAACAATGCAAAGATTCAAGTCCCCTCTCATGGACCTCCCTACCTCTATTTATATGTTTAAGGAAGAGTTAGGAGCGAAGACAAAGTAGTTACAACTGAAGGAGTTAGTTGCATAACTACCCAAACTACACTAAATTCAAAAGACTTGTTTTTTGACATTTTTAGGAGGTGTACGTGGGTTGCAGAAACAACAGTCGCATACAAAAGGAGGCATACGTAGGTTGACAATATAGAATGTCACGTACATAAGGCGTATGCGACTATTTTATATATCAAGTCGCGTACGTACGTGGGTTTGCCCTAAGGAAAGTCGCATACACACAAAAAAAACTCATGTTTAGGGTATTTCTATGAATTTTCAGACTTTGGTGTCTTTAGGAAAGTTTTAGCCTACAAAAATATCTTTCCAATGGTGTAGATATGAGGTCAAATCGAGTTACAAAACTAAAGATATGGCTCCTCCAAGTTAGGTGTTTTTTCAGTGACATTCAGTGACTTTCATGAAGTGTCATCATGGAAGTGTCGAAATGCGACGAAATCATGGGAAAGTGGTCAAAGGCAGAGATGTGTCATTTTGAGCTATAACAACTCCTCCAACAAATTTCTAATGAGATGGTAGATCTTAAGAAAACAAGAAATGAAAATCAACCAAACAATAGGGGATTCAATAGGCCACCTTTTAGGAGGCCCACAAAACCCCCTCAGAATCCACCACCTCCAAATTCTAATGAGGGATTCACCTCAGAAGATATTTTTCTATATTGAAGGCCTTAGCCACGGGAACACTAGACATTCCTGAATCCTCTAAAGATCATTCCACTTAATATTCACAACCTCCCCAAGAGGAAGAGGAAGAGGACAGGCAGGTCAGCTCTGTGAGCTTATTTTCAGAAGAAGAAGAAGAACCCGATACAGTTTTTAATCTCCAACACACACACAATACCAGGTCTAAAGGGCCACCTCCATAGGAAGCAATGCCTATATCACAAGCCCCTAGCAAACGTAAGGCTTAAGTTCAGAAGGACACCCTCATTCCTGACCCAAAATACAACTTGGTCGAGGACCTTAAGAGAGTCAAAGAAAACATATCTCTATTTGATCTTCTTAAAATCCCTTCCATAAGGGATTCCTTAACTAAAAGCATGATTATAAAACAACCCCAAGAAACTCGGAATAATAATATTGACTCCACTTCCCATCCAAACCATCCTAAGCCTAGAAGCAAAGGTACTCCTCCCTTCTTACTTACCTTTGAGATATTTAACAAAAATGTGCATAACTATATGATAGACTCAGGTGCTTCATCCAATGTTATGCCCCTTTCTATATGTAAGAAGCTTAATGCCACCTGGGAAAACTGTCATATTCAAATCGCGCAATTAGATAGAGCCAAGGTTAAAGTGGTAGGGAGGCTGAGAAATGTTCTTCTTAGACTATCTGCAGATCCTTGGATTCGCCAAACAATCGATATTTTCATTGCGAATATTCCAGAGACCTATGGTATGTGGCTAAGTCAGGATTGGTCAGAGAAATTAAAAGGTTACTTTGCTACTGATTGGTCTCACTTGTGGTTTCCTCTTAACGGGAAACCTAATAAACTCAAAGTTGACAGAGAACCTTTCATGAAACAAACTATAACTGATCTTGATGGTTCCAATGAATATGTCTCCTTTAACAATCAAATTGAACATTTCACATTTGACACTTTCTTTGGAGACTTGCCTACTAATGTATCACCAATTGAGAATGAGCAGAAACACTCTCAGTTAACTCATCTTACATCTGTCCCATTCTCTAGTACTGTTGTTCATAATGTATATAATGTAAATACCAATTTCGGAATTGATCCTATAGTTTTGACCTTGTTTTTTGATGGCTCCAGGTTAAAGAGGGAGCAGGCACAGGATGTGTGCTAATTGATTTGAAAGGAATCAAAATGATGATCGCCTGCAGATTGGAATTTGAATGCACCAATAACATCGCTGAGTACGAGGCTTTGGTCCAAGGACTCAGGAAAGCTGTCGATATGGGATCTAAAGCAATTGAATGTCTGGGAGACTTGGAAATCATAGTGAAATAGGTATGCAATCAAATACACTATTTTTCTCTGCGCTTAGTGAATTATTAGAAATTGCTCAGGGATATGACTAATTCCTTTTCGATATTTAACATTAAATCTGTTCCTAGATCACAAAACTTTGATGCAGATCTTTTAGCCAATAATGCATCAAGGCTAATTATGCTCGAAGGTTTGTCTCCACAAACTTTCTCTATTGAATTGATGTACAAACCCTCTATACTCGACAACGTCATGAGTTGGAAAGTGTTTGATGATGACCATCAAATACTGAACTTCTGTCAGCTCAAAATACCTTTGAAGGTATGGCAATCGACGAAGTTGATCATGAGAAGTCCTTATCTGATCCTTCCAACATTATCCCTGAGTCTGTCATCAGTCTAGAAAAGCTCTATGATTTACAGGATAAATTCAGGCAAACCACCAATTGCAAGACTCAAAGCTCAACCCTAAATTATGCTCCTGTTAACCTCATATCAGAGCAAGAGCCTCGATGTATTAACCTTGGAATTCACTGCTCCCATGATGAACGGAGGAATTTTATTAAGTTGTGCAGGGAATTTAAGGATGTTTTTTCCTGGACATATGATGAACTCCAAAATTTTGACACTACTGTCATGCATCATAATATCTCTATGAAGCCTGAAGTAAAGCCGTATCAATAGAAATTGAGAAAAATGCACCCCATCCTGGAACCTTCTGTCAAGAAAGAACTCGACAAGATTCTCTCAGCTAGGATCATATGTCACATCAGGCGCACACAATGGATAGCTAATTTGGTCCCTGTTCGTAAGAAGAATGGGGAAATCATACTCTGCATAGACTTCAGGAACCTGAACCGAGCCTCTGAAAAAGACAACTATCATGTTCCTCCGATGGAGAAGATACTACAAAAAGGAGCTGGATCGGATATGTTTTCACTGCTAGATGGTTTTTCTGGCTACAACCAGGTCCTAGTGGCGCCTGACGACCAACTTAAAACTACCTTTCGAACCCCTTGGGGAACATTTGCATATAGACAAATGCCTTTTGGATTAATAAACGTAGGAGCCACATTCCAGAGAGCTATGGACATAGCTTTCAGGATCTTGATACATAGCACTGTCCTTGTTTATTTAGATGATGTAACAATTTACTCCAAGAAATGACATAATCAATTGTTTGTGTTACGAAAGGTGTTCGAGAGATGCATGAGATTTGGTATTTTCCTCAATCCAAAGAAGTCCATCTTTGCGGTAACGAAAGGTAAGCTGTTGGGTTTCATAGTATCAAAGGAAGGTATGATCATCGATCCAGAATGCGTTGATGCAATTTCTAAAATCGTCCTTCCTAACTATCGAAAGGCAATGCAGTCATTCTTGGGTAATATTAATTTTGTTTGAAGATTTGTTCCCATTTTTGCTCAAGTGGTTAAACCTCTACAGTTTTTATTCAAAAAAGATGTATCATTTAAGTGGTACGAAGAACAAAAAAATGAATTTACTGAGATCCGAAAAATCAAAGCAGAAGCACCTGCTCTTATGTCCCCATATTTTAGTAAAGAGTTTATATTGTATACGTTTTCTACTGACTTTTCCTATGCATCTGTCCTAACACAAAAAAAATCATGAGGATGCTGAGATCCCCATTTCCTTTATGAGTTATACATTCAAAGGAGATGAACTCAATTAATCTCAGGTTGACAAACAGGCCTACACTATATATAAATCAGTAAAGAACTCCAGGCCTTATCTTTTAAATTCAAGGACCAAAGTGATCGTTCCCTATACGGCCATTCGCAACGTCCTCATCCAAAAGAAGTTGGGAGAAAAGAGAGCTCACTAGATGACCGCCCTTCAAGAATGTCATCTGGATATCAAGCCTACAAATATCATTAGAGGACAAGGTTTTTGTTAGCTCACTTCCCAGTCAAACGATCATGAACAGCAACAAACTATTTTAGAGTAGGAAGAGGATATGCCTACAGGTTTTGTGAATGCACTTGAAACTGCAACATCCGAATGGTATGATCACATCAAATTTTTTCTTCATAATGGGTTTGCTCCTGAAACCCTTGATCCCAAAAAATGTAGAGCATTAAGGCTGGAATCACCTCCTTATTAGCTTATTGATAATGTTCTATTTAGGAATAATTACGATGGAGTGTTTCTCAGATGCTTAGAAAAGAATCACACTGATGACTTCCTGTTTCAAATTCATGCAGGGCCTAATGGTGGACATTTTTCAAGTGATACAATGGCTCACAAATTCATGAGGCCAGGATACTACTGGACTACCCTATTCAAAGACGCCCATGCATTTGTCAGAAAATGTGAGCCTTGCCAAAAGTGCACTGGCAAAGTCAAGAAACCTCCTTATCCTTTGCAGCCAGTAGCAGTCCAATTCCTATTTCAGTAGTGGGGGTTGGATTTCGTTGGACCCATCAACCCCATATCCTCATTACAGCATAAATACATCTTGACAACCATCGACTACTTTACAAGGTGGGTCAAAGCAGTCCCTTTTAAGGCTGTGCAAGGCAAACCAGGTAATTTCCTTCCTAGAAAATCATATAATCACCAGGTTTGGCGCCCCCGAGTATCTTGTTTTTTACAATGCCTCATACTTCCAGTCCATCGACTTGACCAGCTTCGCCCTTGAAAAGGGTATCAAGCTTAAGTTTTTCGCTAATTACTATCCTCAAGGAAACGGGCTTGCGGAATCCTCAAACAAGAACTTGATAAGCATTCTTAAAAAGATAGTGGATTCACATCAGAAGAACTGGCACATCCAACTTTTTTATGCTCTTTGGGAAGATCGAATCTCCCCAAAGGAAACCCTTGGTAACTCCCCATGCTGCCTTGTTTATGGCAAGGAAGTTGTCCTGCCTGCCAATATCGCCATTCCTTCATTACTATTGGCCCAATTTGTCCAAGATAGTGACTCTTCCCCATTACAGCAAAGGATTGATTCTCTGCTCAAACTAGAAGAGGATAGAGAGAAATCCAAGAATAAATTCTACCAAAAAAACATCAACAGTTGGTTAAGAAATGGTTCGACAAGAGGTCTTCTTTAGATAGAGACTTCTTAGTAGGAGATCTAGTCTTGAGGTGGGACAAACAACACAAGGATAACAAAGAGCACACCAAGTTTCAACGTCTTTGGCTAGGACCATTCATTATTACAGAAAAGATTGGTCCTAGTACAATTCGACTACAAACACTGGAGGGGGTCGTTGATGCCTATCCAATGAATGTCTTTTTGCTCAAGAAATATTTTGCTTGAAGAAGTCTTACAATCCTGTATATAGGTTTGGTGTGTTATTTTCCTTTTATTTTTGAATGTTTGTCTGATATTGGTAATTTTGGTAATATCTACACACTTGGCAATAATAAGCAATCGGTTTTTCTCAGCATTCAATACTTTCAACTAAAACAGACCTATCAATTTTTATCTTTTCTAACTCATATCAGTATTTGTTATATCTGAATGATAACTAAATTTACATAATTTTGTATTAATTCCCTCTCATCCAGCTTAATACATTCTACATGCTTTACTCTGATGATGGTAGTTGTGGAAGGAAAGGTTCACCCTGTCTAAGGTCTCATTGGGGCACTGTGGCATATCTTTATATCCTGTTCAGTATTACTCTTTGGGATTCAATTATGGCCATATATTTTATCATATGGATTACAATATGAGGGGTCTCATCACGAGCCAGCTCATTAGGTTCATAGGTGCTCAGTGGAATGAAATATTTTCCATTTAATATGGGGAGATGGCTTCCAGTTATCTGGAAGATGGGAGATCCTATCACAGGTCGGCTCATTCATGATCTACAGAGTATCAATGAGTAACACTACATATATGTGGAAACCAAGCCATGGCCATGTCTTTTAATTCATGTTTGACATTAAACCCAGTCAAACCCCAAATAAGAAAGCATCGTACATCAGGAAGGGGGGTCTTATCTAAGGCCAGCCTCACTATGATCATGGGCTTGATGTTGGACTGAAACTATCACCAAATGGTTCGCAAGCCATGATAGTTGCTTTCAGCCATATAGCTAGAAGACAAAAGGTATCCTTACCGCGTCGTCTTGTTCAATTTCCAGGTCAAGTTTTTGAATGGCACTGATCACCAGAACATGGGGCAATGGTCCTATGTTAATGCAATCTCACTTTTGCATTTCTTTAAAAAGAAAAAAAAAGTGGGGGGTGAAGAATAAATGATGGTTTAAGAGGCCCTGTGTGAAAAACCAAAGTGGTAAATGTCTAACCTTAGGTTGAGCTTTAAACTGTATGCCTATGTCAACCTGAGTTCAGATGACCCTATCCTCCAATGACATTTGAATTAGAGTTGCATCCTTTTTAAATGACCATGGATGGGAGTGCATTAATAATTTCAATAGTTCTTAGTTGGTTACATTCTTGTGTTAACATTTCTTGAGAGTTAATCATTTTCCCACTGACAAGTTTTATTGGAAAGGATTATTGTCTTGCAAAGATAATTGCTTCTTCCAGCCAATCTCCATTTGTTGTAGGTACAACAGATCCAATGTTATTTTGACATGGGAGCCCAATTACACATACGAAGATAACTTCGTAAGACTCTTTGTAATATTAATGGGATTTCATTAAGATTTTTGTTTGGCTCTTGGGATTCCTTAACTTAACCAAATTTCCAAAAAATCCATGTTTGACTTCTTTGTTTTAAATGCATTAAGATTGTTTTGTTTGGGATTGTCTTAATGTTCCGCACTCTGCATCTCGCAACCCGCAAATTTCGGCATGCGAGGAACATTTTAATTGATATTTCATTTTTTCTTCCCGCATCCCACAAATGCAGGTTGCCAAAGAGTTTTCATATGTGTCTAATTTAATCAACCTGCATCCCGCATACCGCAAGTTGCAAAATGTGGGTTGTGGGGTTATCATTTGTTTACATTTCGGTTTGCATATGTCCGCAATCTGCATCTTGCATCCCGCAAGATGCAGAATGCGGAATGCAAAATGCGGAGCTGATTGAATAATTGTTTGTCATTTTTTGATTCCTCATTCTGCATCCCACAAGTTGCGGGGTGCGGGTTGTGGAATGATTAATAATATTATGATTTTGTTTTTTATCCTGCATCCCACATTCCTGATCCTAACCATTCTTTCTACCCTCATCCGACGGGTCTGTATTATTTCCTGGGAATTATAAATATGATAGTTTTGTTTACAATTTTCAATGTTTTTACTATTGTAATTTGTTCTATTGTGTGGTTTTACCTCCATATTTTACCATGCAATTCTAACAATGTTTACTACAGTTTCAGGTTAGTTACCAAGTCGCTTTCTCACAATTTGAATTGTTTACTATGCTTCCTGTATAATTCAGTTTTAATTTCTGGTACAAGTATTCAAAACAATACATGGCAACATCCAAAACCCCCATATTTACCAGGTGTAAATATCTTCAGAAGGACATGTTCACCAAAGACACGAATTTCGATGTCTTTTCTGATACTAGTAGCCGAGTTACTAAAACTTACCAATTGGATTGGTCCTGAGTTTACTCAATATTCGATAACAATGACCTCTTAGACTTCCAAAGTGACCAACTTGTTTATGAGAGAATTAGGGATTTTGGCCTACATATGATTGCTGCAAGACTAGCCATCCTACCCTATAATGATGTCGTTAGATGGATTGTAGACCACGCCAATGTGAAATATCATTCCTTTAATACCGGTACCGAGTCTCAAGTAGCCAATTTCCGCTTCGAAACCTTTGTGAGGATTTATGCCCTTAAACCTTTTATATAGCTCCTCGATGCAGACTTTGTTAAAGCTGCCAAATCCAGATTCAATTTCGACCAAATGCTTAAATCCTGGATGACTGAACCACGCAAGTTTTCCAAGGGGAAAGACCAACTGTACCCCATTGAATGGTTTAAAGAGCCTTACTCCCTACTTGCAGCGATGTTGTGCAAGATTTATGGTCTTTCCAACTGTTCTTTCTTTAAAGAGGAATGGGCTCCCATCGCTCATCATATTATAACTATGGGCGAATATTTCCCCTGGGCCTCAATCCTGTCACTTGAACTCAAAAACGCCATACAAGATTTCCAGAAAGCCACTGCTAAGAAAAAGCCCAATTTTTATCTCACTGCCTTTATTGTGGACATCTTCTGTTCTAAATTTTGTTACCCTAATATGGGATGGAGTTGGGTATTACCAGCTCCCCCTATGCATATTTATCATTCTGATCTCTAGGATAGCAACTATGTGGCCAGGTTTTATGATATATGTGAAAGTTTCCTCGGCCAGGTGTATTTCTTGATTTTCAAAAAAGAAGCTCCTGCCTTCTCACCTAAAGCAAAATACCTCATAGCCACTATGGGAGACTGGTATGTTGGTGAATCATTCACCTATATCAATTTTTACGGTAGCATTGCTTTCCATATGTTACCCAAGGTCGTACAGGACAGGTTGGTCCTTGAGGAGATTTCTTTTCAAACAGTTACAAAGGGGATTTACAAGAAATGTGTTGCACCTAAAAGGAAATTTTGGCCCAGGTTTCCTATTACCCTTGGATCCTTGAGCATACCCACTTCTACTTGGGCATCAAAGCTGAGTGACGACATAGTGTCACTTAAACTTGGTTCTGCAAGAAAAAGGCAGCATGATCCCAAAGGGATTGTCGATTTACACCTAAAGCAAAACCATTTTAAAACAGGTTATGTTCATGAGGAAACTCCAGATGATTTCATTTATCAGGGAGTAGATACATTTTGTGAAGTCCTTGCGAGGGCTAAGAGAAAAGAAGAGAAAATCCATATCCTGCAGTACTAGAAGGAGATCAGGGATAGGGTAAAACATTACAGGTATATGGAGTTAGACATCCTGGAAAGGGTGACAAGAGACAAGGAAGAAAGAGAAGCTCGAGTTGCAACAAAAGAGGCTCTAGCATCCAAAACTACAATTGTGGAAACCAACTTAGACTTGGATAAAGGGAAAGCTCCCATGGGAGAAATTCCCCAGACATCTGTGGAACAGCAGGTTAAGGACTATTTGCAGACTTTAGAGAAAATAAAGCAGAAGCTGAACATGATGACTTCGGCACTAGATACTCAAGAAGCTGCAACCTCCCATTCAACTAAAGATTGCTAGGTGACCACTGTGGTTGAAAAGAATCAACCTGAACAAACTCGGGATGAGAAAAAACCTTTAATGAAGATGAAGATCGCCATTCTCATTCCTACTATTGACCTGACTGATTCAAAGGAAGAGGATGAAATAATTTCTCCTGTGCCTGTTACTGTTGAGACTGGTAATGATTTCCAAAGTTTCACCAATGGTAGAAATGGTAAACTTGCATCACCTCCTCCTCAATCTCAACCTTCTTGTCATTTTGTCCCATCTTCTTCTACAAAACTTCTTTCATCAATAATGGCTTTATCACTGTCACATCCCTGGTTTTGACCCCGTTTGCATGATGTATATAATGTAAATAATCATGGTGAGGAGCTCAAGGCAAAAGCCCCACCATTGATTTTGTTGTGTATGTTTCGGCAATGGGGATAATTGCCGGTGGCATCTCGTGCTATAAGGCACATTATAATTCGGCATCATGTAAACCCGCACATCAATTAAAATAAACCACAACCAGCTTCGGCAGTGCAACGTTGAATGAAAAGGGCATGGTTCCGAAGGATAAGGGGTGGGGGATGTCAAAACTTGGTTATGGGGGAAAAACCCATGTTTTATTACCTTGTGGTTTTGCCACCTTTGTTGTTTGTCACCTTTTTGTCTCACCCAACCTTGTCAACCTCTTTAATGCTTCAGAGCTGGTGGTTGAGGAGATAGGGCTGAGTGGTTGAGGGCAGTTATTGCCTTTGGGAGTCGGGTGGCAGGGCTGTCAGCTCCATACCCACATCCACACTCCACCCACGTCTGCCCATTCTTCTCCCTCACGCACTCTCCCTGGTCAGTTCACTCACTCACCACGATTTTGGGTCTGTTGGCTCCTCACGCACAGGAATTGGGTGGTTTTGGTCTCAGGCAGACAGTTCCTTGGTTCCACGAGTTGCTGAGCACCCACGCACTGTAATTCGTGTCCTTACTGTTGTTTTGTTCATCCACGGGCAAAATCGGAGTTGTTTTCTCCTCACGCAGGGCCTCTACTGCTGAAATCCTCACGCAGAATCGGGTATGTTTTCTCCTGCGTTTTGTGGGCTGGTGTAAGTTCCCTCATGCACAGACTGTTGGGGCCGTTTTCTAATGTTGTGAGCCGTGCTCACGGATTGTGTTTTGGGGCTGTTGACTTCCCCACGTTTTTGTTGGCTGTGGTGACCAACTGCGTTTTGGGCCACTGGGTTTTCGGAGTGAGCTGTTTTTCTGCTGTGGTCTGTGGCTATGCTGGGAGTACTGTTGATTATCCTTTGTGGTCTGCGATTTGTGTTAATGTTCATTGTGTGTTTGGGCAGCTGAAGTACCCTGTTTGGGTTGCAGCTGGGTTTTTTTGGCCACGATAGGGCCAAAACCAGCTCTGAGTTGCCTTGTAGGCTGGAGTGGTGTCTCACCCTTTGTTTGGGACTGTCCCCTGTTGTTTATGACTTCTTCACAGAGCTGTGAAAGGATTGTTTGGCTGCTGGTATGCAGTGGTTGAACCTTGGACTGTGCTGGCTTGGCCTGTCTGTGGAAAGCCTGTGAAACCCAGCAGTGTTGGTTTGGCTGTTATGTGTCCCCTTGGCTATGTGTAAGCCTACAATTGACCCTTATTCCGGAGGAATCATGCCCAGCTCGGGGGTGGCAGCGTTGCTGAGAGATTGATGAGCAAGCTGGCCTATGGTTGGGTGGAACGTTGCAGCGACGTAGCTGGTTGCGGGCAAATTCTTCATCTAAAGATAAGTGCTGCTGGTTACTTCACCTCTGCAAATTATATTGATGTTGAATGAATTCTGTTGAATGCTGGAATGCTCATGTATGTTTGCTTCCGCTGTATGAATAAAGAATTATGCATCTGAGTATGCTTGCAAGTTTAATTTCAGCATTTGATTTCTTTGATTATGCTCATTGGGCTGTTTGCCTGGTCGTCTTTGATATGTTGATGTGTCCGTCGCGTCCTCTTCACCGGTTGAGGGACGGGGACGTGACAATATGGTATCAGAGCGCCATGGTTACAACAATGGGCCTCTATGGGCCATAAGGAGTGCAGTGACAGAGGCAGGGTTGCCTTCAGCAAACAGAAATTTGATGGCAGCAAGTTTCAAAAAAATTGCCTAAGTATTGAACAGTGCTTCGTCGGAGCACTGAGTAGAAGGAATCCCACTGTGGCGGAAGGACTCGACGTTTGACAGCCCGCAGTTGCGGCTGTGAAAATGGTTAGACCGCCGACGCGAGGAGGGGTCCGATTGCTGATAGTGCGGGAGAAAAATGAACGCGGAAATTTTTCTAAGTGTCAACGGCCAAATCGGAAGGTCTCATAAAGTCCATGTCCGCCGTTGTGGAAGAGGGGATGAAGTTAACGTCTGACGTTGCGGGTGAATGGATGAAGTCTCCCATCCGATTGTTGCGGACGAGTTCACGGAGTTAACCTCCGTTGTTGTGGGTGAGACAATGATCTCTCCATCCGCCATTGCGGATGGCGGAACGATCCCTCATCCGATTCAAGATCCGCTCGATCGCCGACGCCGCGGAGAGTTTGAAGATCCATCCGATCGCCGACGCGCGAAAAGAAAGCTCGAAATTTTGGCTAAGTATGGAACGGTCGGGCCGTTGAAGGAAGTGAACTTCCGCCATTGCGGAAGACTTGGAAAAGTAAAACGTCCGCCGTTGCGGATGGCGGAGCAATCCCGCGTCCGATCCAAGAGTCGTCCGACCGCCGACGCCAAAGGGAGATCGAAAATTTGGCTAAGTGTCGGAACGATCGGAAGGGAGAATGGTCCGACGTCCGACATTCAGATTGTTGCAAGCGCCGATCGGAAGAGTTAGTGAAGTAGGAGTTTGTTGTTGCGGACAGATTGGCGAAGTCTCCCGCCCACTGTTGCGGATGGCGAATCGCTTGGGCTTCCGATTGGAAAGGATGCCGACGGCCGCCGTTGCGGATGGAAAGAACTCCCGGAGAGCCGCTGTTGCGGAAGGTAGAAGTTTCTGGGGAGCCGATTCGGCGGAAGACAGAAAGGTCCGGGAGCCGGTTCGGCGGAGGAAAGAATGGGAAAGGAGCCGACGTTGCGGCTGGGAGAATGATGGAGGAGCCGATACGACGGAAGGGAGATTGGTTGGAGAGCCGATACGGCGGAAGGAACAATGGTTCCTGGAGCCGATTTCAACTGTTTCTCAGCGAAATTTTGGGCTGTTTTTCAGTGAATTTCAGGGCTGAAAAATAAGAAAATTGGCAGCGAGCTGATGCGCCAAATTGCGTGAAATCAATGATTTACAAAAAAAAAAAAAATGAGGGCGCTGCCCTCGACCCGCCCTGCAGTGGCGCAGGGAAGCCACAAGGGGGCAAGCCCCCTTGACACCCGTCGTCCCCCTGAGATAGTCGTTCTTGTGAGAAAGAAAATCCTATATTTTGGGGCAATTGAGTAAAACCCAAGGTTCATAAAAGATGAATGATGCAATGGAAGTGTGGTGGCTGAAGTTAACATTCTCGGCCAAAATGCAGCTGTGTGTAAAATGCAAAGGTTTGCTGAAAGTCTTCATTCTTAGAAGGGGTGTGGTTTTCACATCCGAGGTCGGAATGACGCGTGTGAATAGGCGTTGGAAAGCTTATCTAGCAAGGAGAAAGGATAAGTGACCAGAATCTGAGCATGGAGCAGCAAAGTGCTAATGATGGCCGCTGTTGTCAATTGGACAAATCTGGACAGTCGCATGCCCAAGGGCAGCAGGGACTATGAAGTCAACCAGCTGCTGTGTGGAAAAGAAATTCCATAAGAAGATGAGGGATTTGAAAGGGAAGTTTTCATTAA
>LPNX011167925.1:1357589-1414351 GCA_001517045.1 Pseudotsuga menziesii
GATGTGAAGGACATCATTTACGCCGGGACTGCCAATGTGGGAACATGATGAAGGCGGTAGCCGAAAAGTTCCTAGACTTCGGGATCAGCAAGAAGCTGAGAACCAGCAGGAAAAGTCCATGGAAGCCGAGAGGCTTGGTCGTGAACGTTCCAAGTAAATGACTGAACGTGGAATAGATCTGCAATTTTGAATTTTTGATGTGCAATTGTATATATGTAATGGAACACCGAGGACGGTGTTATTCCAAGGGATAGGGTAATGTCACGTCCCCGGTTTTGACCCCGTTTGCATGATGTATATAATGTAAATAATCATGGTGAGGAGCTCAAGGCAAAAGCCCCACCATTGATTTTGTTGTGTATGTTTCGGCAATGGGGATAATTGCCGGTGGCATCTCGTGCTATAAGGCACATTATAATTCGGCATCATGTAAACCCGCACATCAATTAAAATAAACCACAACCAGCTACAGCAGTACAACGTTGAATGAAAAGGGCATGGTTCCGAAGGATAAGGGGTGGGGGATGTCAAACCTTGGTTATGGGGGAAAAACCCATGTTTTATTACCTTGTGGTTTTGCCACCTTTGTTGTTTGTCACCTTTTTGTCTCACCCAACCTTGTCAACCTCTTTAATGCTTCAGAGCTGGTGGTTGATGAGATATGGCTGAGTGGTTGAGGGCAGGTATTGCCTTTGGGAGTGGGGTGGCAGGGCTGTCAACTCCATACCCACATCCACACTCCACCCACGTCTGCCCATTCTTCTCCCTCACGCACTCTCCCTGGTCAGTTCACTCACTCACCACGATTTTGGGTCTGTTGGCTCCTCACGCACAGGAATTGGGTGGTTTTGGTCTCAGGAAGACAGTTCCTTGGTTCCACGAGTTGTTGAGCACCCACGCACTGTAATTCGCGTCCTTGCTATTGTTTTGTTCATCCACAGGCAAAATCGGAGTTGTTTTCTCCTCACGCAGGGCCTCTACTGCTGAAATCCTCACGCAGAATCGGGTATGTTTTCTCCTGCGTTTTGTGGGCTGGTGTAAGTTCCCTCGTGCACAGACTGTTGGGGCCGTTTTCCAATGTTGTGAGCCGTGCTCACGGATTGTGTTTTGGGGCTGTTGACTTCCCCACGTTTTTGTTGGCTGTGGTGACCAACTGCGTTTTGGGCCACTAGGTTTTCGGAGTGAGTTGTTTTTCTGCTGTGGTCTGTGGCTATGCTGGGAGTACTGTTGATTATCCTTTGTGGTCTGCGATTTGTGTTAATGTTCATTGTGTGTTTGGGCAGCTGAAGTACCCTGTTTGGGTTGCAGTTGGGTTGTTTTGGCCACGATAGGGCCAAAACCAGCTCTGAGTTGCCTTGTAGGCTGGAGTGGTGTCTCACCCTTTGTTTGGGACTGTCCCCTGTTGTTTATGACTTCTTCACAGAGCTGTGAAAGGATTGTTTGGCTGCTGGTATGCAGTGGTTGAACCTTGGACTGTGCTGGCTTGGCCTGTCTGTGGAAAGCCTGTGAAACCCAGCAGTGTTGGTTTGGCTGTTATGTGTCCCCTTGGCTATGTGTAAGCCTGCAATTGACCCTTATTCCGGAGGAATCATGCCCAGCTCGGGGGTGGCAGCGTTGCTAAGAGATTGATGAGCAAGCTGGCCTATGGTTGGGTGGAACGTTGCAGCGACGTAGCTGGTTGCGGGAAAATTCTTCATCTAAAGATAAGTGCTGCTGGTTACTTCACCTCTGCAAATTATATTGATGTTGAATGAATTCTGTTGAATGCTAGAATGCTCATGTATGTTTGCTTCCGCTGTATGAATAAAGAATTATGCATCTGAGTATGCTTGCAAGTTTAATTTCAGCATTTGATTTCTTTGATTATGCTCATTGGGCTGTTTGCCTGGTCCTCTTTGATATGTTGATGTGTCCGTCGCGTCCTCTTCACCGGTTGAGGGACGGGGACATGACAATCACCATTGTCTGATGGTTTTGTTGTGACACCCTTTATGACCAAGCTCTATCAAAATGCCACTATATTACCTGAATCAATCACACATGTTCCTATGGATATGCCTCTTCCTTCATCTATTGTGCCTCTAGTTTTAAAAATCCCATTTCATATTCCTTCATTCAGCTCAGTGTCATCTCCTATGTCTGAGAAAATTACAACAATGTCACCATCATCATTACTGAAATCCACTACTGTGCAAATTTCTTCTGTGGAAGCTTCCATTCATGACATTTCTTCAACCCCTAAAGTAACTCTTGCTCAGAATGTTACTCCCTCCCTTGCTACCTCTCATATCACTATGGCTATTCCCTCTCAAACAACAACTCAAACTTCATCTTTGATATCCATAGGAATTATCATACCCCCCACTGATGAGGTCGGGGATGAGTTAAATGAAGACGTTGTGATATCTCTGGGTGAATATCAGTATAGTAAAGATGATAGATCAGTGGTAAAATGGGGCAAGAAGAGGGGCAGAGATCATAATGATATGGACATGTCTATGGTAAATGAATTTGTATGGATACAGCAATCAAGTGACCCACAAGCCTATGCTATAGATGTAGCATCTGTTCTAGGAGCCTTCACAGGTGCCAATCTGGATGTTGTCAACTCTTTAAACAGAGAGTTTGATAAACAAAAGGCAAAAATTGTCAGTTTGAAAGAAGCACTGGAGTAGCTCAAGAAACAACATGAGACCAAGCAGGATGAAGTTCAAATGAAGAATGTTACTCTCAGTGAAGAGCTGCAAAGAGAAAAGAGTGAAAATTCCACTTTGATGCAAAACATTGCATTATTAGAAAGACAGTATGAAGATGCAACTGCAAGTTCAGCTTCATCCTCATTTTCCAAATTTTCCCAAGAAGAGTTTAAAGAGCTTGCCATCCAGACTAACAATGAACACTATGATTTTGTCTCTGAGTTATTTAAAACTCTAGATAATATCGTTCACACTCACATGGTGTTTGACAAGATGTCTTTTGTTCTGGAAGACGTAATTGAGAAAAGACATCAGGCCTCAAAATCTTATGATGAGGTCACAAACTGGCAAAGGTACATGAAGGATAAGCCTGATAATATCACTCTCCTCACTAATTTTCAGTTTAAAAGAGATAGAACTATTTTGAGAGCTTGGGAAGACTTAGATGAAATAATAGCTGAAGCCATAAAGAAAGCTCAGGCTATCTGCGGCAAAAGATGGTATGCAGTTGACAATATCATGATTGAATTATCATTTCCTACCATGGCTCTTATTGGAAAGGAATTTCCACCTGGACCGATGATCAAGCAAGTAAAGCAATGAAGGGATGACCAGGAGGAGAAGATCAAGAAACTTGACCACATCAGCATACACGATATAGAGCAGTTAATCAAACAGCCATTTGCAATACAAGGCAAGATCCACATCTACATCCGAGTTTGCAATAAGTTGGCTAAGAATGAGGTCAAAGATTATAAGTGTAATGCTCAACTTGGCATTGAATCTGCCACTTATCCTTATATTAAGGAGCTGCTACATATTTGGAGGGTGTGAAAATATTTCTTGGGATATTAGCCTTGTTTAGGTTTTTGATCCCCTTTAGGGGGAATTCTATTCTTTGTAATAATTATTTAAGTGAATGATCTCTAAGGTATCAAGGAATTTTGAATTTTTGACTTTGGAAAGTAGGGAGACTAATACAAGGGATCGAACAACACTTTAGTTTTTTTTCCAAGGTATTTTGTGTAATTTGTTACAGAGAATTCTGAATAAATACAGTGTTGCAATTCTTATCTCTTGTACTTGATCTATCAAATTTATTTGACAGGTTTTAGTTTTCTTGTTCCAAATGATCAGATAGTACTGTGATTCGTTCGTAATTGATTAATGTGTTTATTTAACTCTGATTTATCTATGTTATTTATTAATGCATTGATAAAGCTTCATGAAATTTGTTTTATGAACTGTCTTTATCTCTTTCTGCAAATGGTTCAGCAGTAAAAATTTTATAGCTTATAAGTTGGTTTTTCAACTAACTTGAGCACCTACAGGTTATCTTGAATGGTTTAATTATGATTTACTGTTATTTAATTTTTATTAAACAATTGTAATCTCAGTAAGTACAGTTTCATATTATTTACATGTTTGTCAGTATGATGAATTGCTTGTTCTTCACACAGCTCAAGACAACCTGTCATCCATTCAACACCTATTCAAAGTAGTTTAGATTTAGATTAGGTTCTTCTTCCTAGTTAGATTTTAGTTTTCCTTTTATTTTTTTAACTCTTTGTTTTCCATTCTAGAAAACAGATCCCATTGTGGATCAAATCCATCCATAAGCCAGCAGAGGCTACAAAAGTATCTATGGGGGATTACCATACCAAACAGCTCGAGGATAGAACAATACTTGAGTGGGATTGTTTGAACCCTTTGGCTGGGTTTTATCCATGTGTTGCAAGCCTTAAACACCCTTATCAGCCACATACTCAATTGGGGCTTCAACAGTACTAAATGGTTTCTAACTCTAATTCTCAAATGATGTGTTGGAGTTTACAGAAATACACTCATCGAAGGAGGGACATGATGTATCCCACATCATCGACATGAAACTGACATAGGAAACTGATGTGAAAGTAGTGGACCAAATGAGTGTGGATTGGCACAAGGGTATAAATTTGATAGTACTGCAAATGTTGACCCAAATTAATACTTCCCTTGAACATTGGGAAGCACAACAAATGACTTGGAAGCATTGACTCAATGAGACAGAGACCAAGACATAATGCAATGATGATTGAGGCATTCTTCAGATGGCCCAAAGGAGTAAGATGACTCCTCAATTCAGCAAGATTCAAATACAAGTGAATTACCCAAGTGTAATACAAAATACAAGCAAGTGTTATGTTCAAGGGAGACAACAAACTACCTTTAAGCTTTCAGGAAAGACTTAACCCATTTTCCCAATTTCTACCATCATTACAGATGAGTAATTCTTTGTTTTTTAACTAGCTTAAGGAGGGTAGCAGATGCTCAATGTAGCTCATCCTTTGGACGAGTCCATTCCCACATTTTTTATGAACTTGAGAAAGGATGGGTTCGATTCCATAAGGGTCCTCCAATATTTGGTTTTACGAGTCCAAGAAAGGGAAACTCAATGATTTTTCATGGTTAGAGAGTCTGAAAATATGTAAATAAGACTCTAAAGTAGATTTTTTTGAAAATTTAGTCTCCTACGCCAGAAAAAGAACAAAATAATACGAGGGAGAACTCTTCTAGTCAATGGTCAACTAGATTATACCTTTTTTGTAGTTATTCAAAATGGCCTGAAAAATGGGTGAACTACCTTCAAATGTATGTCATGTTCACACCATTTAACGAGCACTAAAGGGACAAAGATCACTTGGCAATATTTTCATGTTTTGGCAGCCTGAAAATATCTTAAATAAGACTCTGAAGATTTCATTTTTCATAAAATATTCTATCGAGTCTAGATAAAGGGATAAACTATCACTCAAAATACAACTATTTCATAGTTTTAGGCGTTTGAAAAGTCCAATAATGAACATAGATGATAAGCTACTAAACTGAAACGATCTTCTTCCCAAAATCTTGTAAAAATATTCATGTCTAAGTGTGAATAGTGTTAAAATCCCTTTATACAATAGTCAATTAAGTTAAACCAACTTGAAAAAAGGTCACTAATGTGAGAACAAGAAAAATAACTAGGAAAAAGAGAGTAAAAAGGAAATAATGTAAAAAGAAATTCATTTTTACCTCATTATTTACCTCAAATTAGATTTTTGTCCCTTTTTTAAGTCGATTTTCAACCAACGATTCTAGGAGATACAAGACATTATTCAACGTACAGTTTGAACTAGGTAACTCATCTCTCCAAGCTCTTTCATTTCATAGTCAATTTTTACATTTTCATGCAAGATATAGGGAGATTGAAGTTCATGTATGACTCTTATTTTTCTCCCTAGGATTATCACTCCCTTTGCACTTCAAAAGGAGAAAAAACTTCAATATTTTCACTCTGTAAAGCTTCTGGGGGAAGCGAAAACATCAATTTTTTTACCTATACACCATTGTAGGGGACCAATAGGTGCAAAACAAATTTTTTGAAAAATTGTGTCTCTCTTTCTTTACAAAATCTCGAGTTGAAAATTTGACTATGCTTCCTTTTTTATGATCTTCGGGAGATTGCTAGCTTAAAATTTCAAATTGATTGAATGGACAGAAAGGGAATATGAGGCGGATGATATGATGACACTCAATGACCAAGATATATTGTATGCACTCAAAAACTATGGCTTATTAAATTTCTTCAAAACCAAAATCATAAGGAAATAGCCATTGCTCCTAAATCACCTAATATGCATTTGGGATGCAAACAACCAAGTCTTCCATGTAGGATAACACATCCTCGATATTGAGTTGGAATACATTTATTTCTTGATCGTGATATCAAAAAGTAGGGCTTGAGTGATCCTGGTCAGATACTAGAACATTTATGAGAGTATCGACAACTACATAGCACAATATTGCCAACCAGGAACTTGTAAAAGCAACAACGAGATACCCATTAAGGATGTAATGAGTAGGCCTTTACAAACTACCCAACTTCAAAGTAATCTCTAGCATAATAGGGGGGATGCAACAAAGGTGCATGTGTTAATGTATCCTTGATATTTCAAATGATCATTGAGCTTCATCATCTGAAATAAAAGGGAAATATTTTTTCAACAATCACATGTAGCCTTGAGTGATAGCTGCAAAATTACAAATAAAACAGTGCAAAAAATTTTCCTTCCCTTTCAAACTTTGAAGTTGGGTAATATCATATTGTGGATATATGGGTAAAATATACTCAACCTTCAAGCGATCAATCCTAATCCCATCCTTGGAGACTATAAATCCAAGAAGGCGTCTAATCTCAACGCAAAAAATGCACTTTCGAGCATTCAACTAAATGGTGGTAATATCAAAGAAAAATGGCTCTAAGATGTTCAATATGATTTCCTTGATGAGACAAATGCGCAAGGATATCATTGTGGTAAGGATCCATTGTGTTCTTGATATCGGGGAAAGCGTATGACATAGCACACTGGAAAGTGGCTCCAACATTTTTAAGGTCGAAGGGTAACTTGTGTTATGTGAATTTTCCCCAAGGGAAGATGAAAGTGGTTTTGTGTTGGTCAGCTAGGAATATCTCTATCTAATTATAGCCATAAAATCCATACATAAATGAAAATATGACGCTTCTAACACAGTTATCAATAATCTGATTGATGAAGGGAGTATGGTAATTGTCCTTTGGACAAGCCTTGTTCAAGTGCCTATAATAAACACATACTCTAATAGATCCTTGTTTTTTAGCAACAGGAATAATTTTAGACACCCATTCTATCAAAGGTACTGGATTGATAAAACCTTGTTTTAAAATATTCTCAACTTCTCCCTTGATAGTCATAGTTTTTTGGGGGTGCACAAGTCGAAGTTTCTGTCGAATAGGTTTTGCACCAAGATAAGTTTTATTCCATGAAAAACAATAGAAGTATCAATTAGGGAATTTCTTCATATATCCAATCAAACACATCATGGAACTATTTAAACAAGGCAGTATAAGTTTGAATCTCGTCGGGAGAGAAATTTTCAACTAGTTGAATGTGTTCCACGACGCCAAGTTTCACCGATATGTCTATGGAAATGGTTTGAGTGATATCACCTAAATTTATCTCCGATAAAACATTATGAGTAAAGATGGAATATTTATGATTTTTTACAATATTAGGTGGAATGATGGATTTGATGTCATTTTCTACCATTTGGAAATTAGGCAGAAAATAACATCAATGATGGTAATATTCCCGAGGAGACTCATCTAAGATCATAACTTACATGATAGACTCATCCAATGGAAAAGAATGTTGGATTTAATCTAAATATATAGAACAATTTTCTAAACAAGATGACAGAGTATAGGGGTCTGATGCCACAAGATGGTGGTCATCAGAATCAGAATCATTCGAAATGGATTAGATTGCATGGCATGTTTCCTCATTCAGAGTAAAATGAATTTGATATTAAATATTTTCAAACAAGGATGGGCTAGGTACTACCCAAGGATCATTAGGATCAATCTATCATTCTATCATCGATGTAATCATGTTAATCGCAGCAACAGGATCTTGAATTTCTAGAAAATAAATCCTATGATGGGAGAATCCTTGAGTAATCTAACACCCACATCCTCATTCTAAGGTTTAGACTATCCCAATAAAGGAATGGTGTTGATGTTATTGGAAAGGATATCAAGAGTGAAAAAGTAGAGTTGGTATATAGTGACAATTTTATCCTGGTGAGGAAATTAGACTAAGCGAAAGACTAAGAATGCAACATCCATCTCATAAAACCAGTTTCGACTAAGCAAAATGTTGCAATCCAAAGTAGTATCTACTATTTCAACATGAATAGAAACAAATCCCCCCCCCCCCCAATTCCATGGCAAGGGATGGTAACAGTCTGTAAGGTTAAAAACCACGACCATAGAAGGTTGTAAGTGTGGTAGGATACTGGTTAACTTCAGGATATCCAATGGCTCACTAGTAAGACAAAGACATAATTGAGATGGAGGCACCTTCGTCCAAAATGATCCTCTGAATGTATTTCCCGCAAATTGTCGTATGGATTTGAAATGTGAGTTGGTGACAAATACTTGTTTTCAAATATTGCAAGTTGAACATGATAGTATTATAAGTTTTGGGGTCCATAATTCCCAGGGATGACAACAGAGTTCTACATTGAGTAGGGAAATGTTGTAGGACTTCAAGAGTAGAAATTGTGCAAGGTGTTTGAGCTATGTCTTCCTTAATGTTATATAGCATGGGAAACTCGAGCACTTGTATTATATTTCTTCTTTCCAATTGTGCTTTTGGGATGGAACAATACGGTGTTACAAGCAGGCCTCTATCTAAAGAGAGCTAGGAGGAGGAGTGGTGGAGCGTTCTTCAACTAAAGCTTTCTCTTCAGAACTTCCATTAGTGTTCTTGTTTGGAATAGAATTTTATGTCTTTGAGATAGTGGTAAGATTAATTGTCTCGTTAATCATTAGGACTTGAGCGGTGGAAGAATATTTTGATTGGCTTCCATTTCCCCCTTGTGGGGGGGTGGAATTATGTGTAACCATTTGCTAATTTTTTGGAGGGAAAGAATCGGTTAACACTACAGGATGGGAGAGACCTTTCAAAAAATTACTAGCTTCCTCATGATGAGGACATTTTTTGTTATAGTGGTTGCTTTCACATATTAGACAAGGAAACTTCCCCTTTCTCTTAAGCTTTCCATCGGGATGGTTTTCTTGGAATTTTGGGTTCTCTTGTTGGTTAGAAGAAGATTTTTAGATTTTCCTTTATTTTTCTTCTTTCCCTAAGAGGATAGGATTAAACCAGGCTCACTTTAGAAGTTTGATTAGGAGGAGGGAAGCCCCGATGTTACTAACATCCTGCCATTTGGGTTGGAGTAAGGGTAGATTGAACTTGTTTTCCAACAAGTTGAGATGCATGATAAGCCTTCACAAAACAAACTATACCATCAATTGGAGGTTTTTGTGGTAGGTCTAAGAGGATAATTAGTAGGACCAAGAACATTAGGAATCAAATCATAAAGAGTTCCCAATTGGGAATAGATGAAATCTAAGTATTGAGCATGACTAATGGATTGTTCCTCAATAACATCTCCTCCCATATCCACATCCCTAGCAATGGGTGGAAATAAGGGCTTTGTGAACCAATCGGCCAGAAGTTGATCTGGAACCATAGAGTTTATCAATCTATGTCTTCTCCTCCACTCGTGAATGTGATCAGAAATGTGGGTGGAGGTGGATTGCCTCAATGAGGTCAAAAGTTATGTTCCAGTTTCATAACACATTGGCAATTGGAAGTGGGCTAGAAAGGCCATATCCATGAAGTTAAAATCACTAAAGAAATGGCGTGGTAGTTTGATATACCACTTGGCAACAATGCCAATGAGGGTACTTCGGAATAACCTTAGATAAATGCAATCATCCATGAGGAGTTTGAAGAACACCACAGATGATAAGATGTAATGTGGTTGTTCAGGTCCTCACTAGTTTTGACATCAAACTTAGGAATATCATATGGAATTTTGGAAGGTATAGGGGGGGAATATTGGGCATGTTGTATGAGATCATTCATCAATTGTGACAAATTTGGAAGATCTAGATTAGCCAAGAATGGTAATTATCGATTCGATAAAGGATATTGGTAGTAATTGTGAGGCATTGGGACAACAGTGGGACCATAAATAGGTCCTCCCATATATTTCAATTGTTGAGGCGGTTGATTGACTATGGGGTTCAATTGTTGAATGACTGGAAGCCCTTGTTAAGGTGCCCCCATTGGATTTGATTGACCCCAAGGTGCATCAGAGGCACTTGGATAAGGTAGTCCACCATAAAGGGGTGTGGTGGCAAAGATCGAAGAGATATTATGATGAGTTGTCCCTCCACTAATTTCTAGGATCAAAATGCTAGTTTCATATACTTTCCTCCCCCCCAAATTGTGAATTAGCGATAGATATATATGACCCCCAAGCTAGATAAACCATCCAATTAGAATTTTTCCCATAAATTGAATGTTTCCCCCTAGTAAAAGGTAAAGAAGACATAGAATATGTCATCATATTAGATGAATAGGTGGGATTTGATAAAGCTAAACCACTAAGAAGAGAACCCAAACAAATAAGATCACTCACCATTCAAGTAGAAGAAGGAAGGATTGGACGACCGAGTATGTCACTTGGTAATGATCTAGGCCAAAATATAGTAGAGGGAATCATATATGATTGCGATGGGTCCAATGGTTGAGTGGTAAATGTACCCCCCCCCCCCCCAAAGTTGAAGCAGTTTCCATGTGTGATGTGACAATGGCAGGGTCAACTATGGTAGAATAAAAAGGAAAGGTAAATGGTTGAAATGGAATTTCCATGCCTAAAGTTCTTATATAAGATGTCTTAGGTCGATCATGATCATAAAGGATATACTCAATATATGTAGTCTATGGTAGTTGTACCAACGGACATAAATAGCCTTCAGACAAAGGGGTATGTGGAGTAGTGAGGAATCCTTAGTCAAGAGTATTGACTGACCCTTCAGGTTGATTCACTTATGGGGATACACTACCCTCTTTAGAAACTACCTTTTTATGTTTTATTTGTTAGAATGATCTTTCGAGGCTAATGAAATTGAAGGTTGGGAATCTTTAGGATCCAATCCTTGCATCCTACGAGACCTCATTAATCCTTGTTCATCCAAAGTACTAATGGTACAATCTATGTCTCTCAAATTCCTTCTAAATAAAACACAACAAAAAATATTAGTCAATCTGAATTCAACAAACAAACATGTGAATAGGGGGGATAAATAGTTGAATCGTCACAGTTGTGTCAAATTGTCACAACTCATGATATACCATAGGGTCCAAAAATAATACTTGACCCAATTGTTCAGAGAACTAATCAAAGAGGATTAGGATTGTACTCATGACTGTATTACCTAACTACTTGACAATACTTGCATAGCAATATCCCCAAGTGTTGTTCTCAGTGTATTGCAACAACAAGACAGACAAAAGGTTTACTCAGTTTGTTCCATGAATCTATGGGGGTATTCTGATATACTAAAGGTACTTTGGAGCTCAAATATGTAGTAGTGTTCTCTAAAGCACAACCATTTGAAAAGGGCCTTCTGATATACCTTAGGTTCATGGAAGAACCACAAAATCCCAAGATGAAACACTCACAAATAAGGATAGCTCATATGTTTAATGACGCCAAAACATGTCTTCTAGCCTATCACACAATGTTGATAAAGATTTTAAATTAATGTGCACTTTATTTTATCTTGAGGCAGTAATGTGGACAAGATGGATTTTTTACTTAAATCAAAACCATGCATGAATTAGAATGAAGTGCAAGTCTTTACTTTCAATGAATTCCCTAGTTACGAGAGAGAGAGAGAGAGAGTTTTTCATTTTCAAGATAATCACCTAAAGCATCTACAATTTTTCTTTTCCTTTTAATGAATAATGCAATCTACCAAACTTTGAAATCAAATACCCAAATATGAACCTAAAGTGGAAAATATCCTTCAAACAACACCAACACAAAAATATTTTCTTGTTTTTCAATTTTAAAGCTTCTAAATCACGGAAAATATATTAAATGAACCTCTTTCTTAAGAAGAGAAGAACCTCAATACTTTGTCAAATAATGAACAAACCAATGCAATCTATATGTTATTTGTTCAATTTAGAAGTGCAAGTAATGACTTGAATCTTACAGGAAATATGACATCAAAGGGGCTGAAAGAACAAGTGTTCACCTAAGACAAGGAAATTTGAAAGAATTGGATCACCCAAATAATTCAATTTAACTTCCTACAAGCCAAATAAATTGAATAAAACTGAATGAATGAAAAATCTAATGGATACCTCTAAATGATTCAAATCCAACACTTCCACAACAATCAAGACAATTCAATAGGAATACACACCAAAAGTCTAAAAGTAGACTCTAACCAAAATTACTTCAACATGACTGTAAAAATCAAAATCCAACCCAAATTACTTCAACACGACTATAAAAATCCTTACACAAGATATTTTCGCTACTAAAAACACTGAAATGGAGTGACAATAGGAAGTTTTTTGCTCCTAGGTTCACTAGAAGGGGGGGAAACAGGATTTTTCCACTCTATGAGCCCTTTTGTGGAAGTGATAGAGTCTTGAAGGTGAAAAAAATAAAAAAATAATTCTCCCTAATTCGGGATAGGGTCAGGTCTTAGGCTAAGAGTGCTTTACAGTAAAGACCAAAAAGATGAAATAAAATATAAAACAACACCTTAAGAAATATTTAATGGTCCAAACAAGTGTCAAAAGATTTTAAACTAGGGAAAGTACCCAATGGAGTTGCCAATTTTTGTTCCAAGAAATTCAACCCTACGGATAGGCTAAACTCTTCTCAGATATAAGGAGGTTCCCTAGGACCTATATGAGACATAAAGACAAACAAATAACATTATCAGTCTTCTAGATCTAACTTTTATGTAAGCAGAGAGAGAGAAATCTAGAGAAAAATTAGTTTCCTACCTTATTCCCGGAGGTTGTCCCAGCAACTCCGGCTTCTTCACTTGATCTCCAAGGCTCCTAAGAAAGATGCAACCTGTAGAATACAACACAAAAATTCCTCCTTTAAAGTATATCAAGCATAAACAAGACCTGCTCTACTTTGAATAACAAAAAGTAAGCATGAATTGCATGAATACAAAACATGGGAGAAATGGATTAAGTTCTTTATTGAAAAATATTATGAGAAAATACAATAAGAGTTATACCTCACTATGCCACAACAACGTCTCCTCCAAGCTTCCTTCAAAACAGCCTTTTGAAACTCATAGGATCATAATTACCATGCTTCTAGTCTTCATCCCTTTAGGCCAAGGTATGAGGCTTCTTTTATAGGCTTGAGAAGACAAACAATCATGGAGAGATAATTGGATCGAAGAATATTATAGTGTATCATAGGTTAGGGAGTTTACTTCTAATGGTAATAGTGATATTCTCAAAAGATAGGGTAAATATGCATAAATCAAACTCAGATCCATATCCAAATCTCAAGGAAATCAGGCCTAACAAGATTTTTCGCTCCCTAAGGCAAAGCATAAAGCGACAAAAAGGAGGTTTTCTCTCCTTTGAGGGAATGTATGGAGCAAAAATGTTGTAGTTTTCACCTTTGGCTCAGTTCTGAGGGAGTGACATCCTTCTAGAAAAGGGGTAAAGAGAGGTTTAGAAAGTGTCTTATCGAATTCAAGGTGTCCTGTGAACCTTCAAAATGAGTTTATGGAATGATATGGCCATAAGATAGAAGGCCTAAGCACACCCAGGTAACATCAACCTAATGTTATTCATGGTGAGGAAACATGTACATTCAAAGAGTGACAATTTAAGGCGTAACAATGGCATTGTCTCTACTGACCTAACATTTCTTTTGTGTCCATTTACCTTTTCCATTGAAATTGGAAGCAAAATTTGAACCCTCAACCTCACCACTATAGAAAAATTGTTTCTTCCATTTGTCCCGTTGAAGAGATTATTACAAAGCTCATCAAACTTCATGCCAACCCTTGTAGAGGTGATGTTCAAAGTATCAACAAATTGTTCATAAGCACACAATAAGTTTTTTTAGTGTGATTACCACCATATCTTATTTATCCATCTTCCATTCATTACCAACCAATTATTCTCAAATATATCCTTGATTTTGAATAAATTATCCTAAAATGAATCACTTTTATTGATCGTGATCGAAAACATGTTCCTGAAGAAAATGCTTGTCCCTTATCAGAAATATTATGCATATATTTAAACTGCATCCAAGTGGTTGTTGAATTCTTCCATTGTGAACCTCGAAAAGCATAGCATTTGTCATAGACAACTTAAACAACATTACTACTCCTATGACTTGCTCATCAAATTTTTCATGGTCTCTACCTCAATTGTGGGGCGAATATGTGCGCCTAGGACAATATTTGTCAAGCATGCATAACACATCGAGATACAGAGGGCGGGGGAGGTTAATCAGTATCTCTTGGAAATTTACTATTTCACTTTTTATCTATTTAATTCATCAAAAAAACATATTCAATAATTCATCATTAACAAGAGAGTACATTGTATTATATGTAAATCTCAATATATAGTATTGATAAAAAATCATGATGGATTACATCAAATTGAGGAGACTTCAATCTCCAATAACCAATAGCTACAATTTGTGGGAGGCTCCAACTTCCTTGTTTCTTCATATCCAAGTGAAGGGATGATCCAACACCCTACTTTTCCAGCTCCAATTGGGAGGAGGATACAACCCCCTTGTCTTAGTTAGTTCAAAATGACAAGAAGCATCTAGCTATGATTGGAAGGAGGATACAACCTCCTTACACACTTCCTCTGTTGTGACAGAATGGAGGCTTCAACACCCTTACAAAATTTCTATGTTGCAACTACTCAGTACACTTAACTTTGCATACTCTTCTTTGTGCACTCAATTTTGTGCACTTTCCTCTACTTGTTCTGAACTCATCTATGCTTACTTTTCACATCTTACTCTGTACTTCTCACTTCCATTTCTTTCTCTACACTATGCACTTTCCACTACTTGCTCTGTTATATGCACTTTCCATTGCTTGCTCTATTATACACACTTTCTATTGCTTTCTCTATATTGTGCACTTGCCAGTATTTGCTTTGTACTACACACTTTCCCCTACTCACTTTTCACATCTTACTCTGCACTTCGTGATTTCCACTGCTTTCTCTACACTAGACACTTTCCACTTCTTGCTCCGTTCTATGCACTTTCCACTACTTTCTATGTATTGTGTACTTTAGTTCTATGGACTTTCGACTACAATTTCATACTGGACTATGCTCCAATACTTCATTCTCTATCTAACTATGACTTTGTGCTTAGATATGCTCCAAGATTTGTCCTTCTTGGCACTACAAATTCACACTTGGTTCTACTCTAAACTTCATCCTTCTTCCAAGCTGAAACCCCTTTTCCTTCCTTCTTCTGAACTACAACCCTCTCCGCCTTCCTTCTTCTGAACTGTGACCCACTTCACCTTACTTTAATTCAGCTAATCCCACCAAGTCCATGATAAAAATTGTCATCATATTCCTATTTATACATGAGTCTTCCTCCCTTTTTATTGAGTGAGAGGGCTAACCAAGATGCTCTAAATTGATTTACGGTCTTTCTTAAGTCAGCTTGGATTAACATTTGTACTATCTTAAAAAAAAAATTGTATGGATTATATACCATTCATGGATTTATATCTTGAGTTACAAGACTTTGACACAACACCCACTCTGCATACTCTCTCTTGGGTTGGAGTACTTGGATACAATTCCTACCCCATTGTGCATGCTCTCTCTTGGGTTGTAGGACACTGGCACAATGCCTACTCCACTGCACACTTGTCTTCATAATTTCTTCAACATTTTGTTCTATATACTTCTTCAAAATGGCTTCTAATTACATCAAATATGGTCAGGTAAGTCATTAGACATGTATACAATTCACTTCCTTTTGACATCAATAACAATATAATATCCAACAATCTCTCCCTTTGGCATTAATGACAACATTAAGTAAAACTAATATCCCTCTGAGTGTGAGCTCCTTATTAGAGTTAATCATTTGACATTTTCTCCTTAACTTACAACCCTTTCTTATGTTTTGTGTCCCCTAACTTGTGGCCCTTGTTTTACTATCAATCCCCCCCTTTGACATCAATGGAAAAGGCTGCTCCCCCTGGCATTTTTGTTGCAAGTGTTTTTAATCTTATATTTAGTGTAAGGTTACTCCCAATTTTTGTCTTAAGTATGTGAAATCCTCCCTTGGCAGTGGTTTGGTAAATATATTTTATACTTGTTCCTTGATACTCACAAATACCATATTCACATTGTGTTCATCTACATGTTCTCTTAGGAAAAGATACTTAATGGGTGTATGCTTGGTTTTTTAGTGCATCACTCAATTTTTGAAACATTGATTGTACTTGTGTTGTTGCGGCAAATAGGAATTGGTTGATCATATTCAACCTTGACATCCTTTAGATTTTGCTTCATCCAAAGTACTTGTGTACAACATTCAGCGGTAGTTATGTATTCTACTTCAATTGTGGATAAGGATATTGATGCATGTTTCTTACCTGACCATGTAACCAAAAATTCACCAAGAAAAAATGCATTCCCACTTGTATGTTTTCTGTCATCTAGACTTCCAACCCAATCGGAATTTGAAAAATCTATTAGAGCAAAGTTTTGCATTTTTGGATACCATAATCCAAACTCGATTGTGCTTTTAAGATATACGAAGATTCTCTTGACGGCGACCATATGTGATTCCATAGGAGCATATTGAAATCTAGCTACCATTCCAACTACTTGCATAATATAAAGTCTTGATGTTGTTAAATATAGTAAGCTTCCAATCATATATTTGTATTGTGTGGAATCTACTAAAGGAGATTGTAACGAATATAAAATAAATTATTAAATAGATTAGTTAATTACATGAAAGGGTGTAACCCTTCACGCTCAAAGCCTATAAAGCCGAGCTTCATTTGTAATTATTATCATCATCCAATATATTATTATTATTCATATTTCATTACTACAATGATAGTCGGATTCGACTAACGGACAACCGGATTCGGTTGCTCCATTTGGTATCAGAGCTCGGATTCGGCTCCTTCGACCTGAGCTCGGATTCGGCTCCTCCAACACTCAGCTCGGACTCGGCTCATCATTTTTTTTTCTCATTTTATTTCCGCTGCTTACTCCTCCCTCCCCATTTCTCCATGCCTACTACCACTACCACGCTCTTCCTCCATCCTTATTCCCCGTACCTCCCTCTCTCCATCCACTTGCTACGTCCTCCACGCTTCCCCACACCCTCGGGCACCTCCATGCAGCCCTTGTGCATACTCCATGCTTCACCCTCCCCATTCGCACTCCTCTCCAACTCACCCACACTCCTTTGCTCCACCCCTCTCCCAAACAAACCTCCATTCCTCCTGCCTCACGCTCTCTATTCCTCCACTCCAATCTTCCTTCCGTGCTGAAATTTGCCCCACCTGCTATCCTACCATCCTCCATCTCCCACGCCCCCATCTCCTCCCGACCCTCCTACTGCGTGCTGCATCAACCCTCCCTCCTGCACTCGCCCCAACAACCGCCAAACTCACCACGCCATGCCTCCACCTCCATGACCTGCAATTCGTTGGCTTCCTCTCCGCGCGCTGCCATCCTCCATCTATGCGTGTCCACCCAACACCGCCTCCATCTCCCGCTCCCTCCTCCATCCCCCCACTTCAACGCGTCGTAACCTACCCTGCCTCCACGTTGTCTCTGTCCTCTATCTACCGAGCCTCCATAGCACGTCCATTCCCCTTCCTTACCTCCGTGCTGCCTTGTTCCAACCTCCACGCTAACATAAACCTTTTTTTTTCACAAAAGGGAAATACCAGTCCCTTGCTATTTCATTAATGAAATCAAAGGTGACTATTACAATCAGATATGCCAACCATCAGTACAATGCAGTATGTTCAGTTCATAACACCGAAAACAAGAAACTGCAATAAAGCAGATCTATGCATCAACTATGCAAAGTTGTACAATAATCCAGTGTACAATCACATATAGTCGATACAATGTTCTGAAAAACAAAAAGACCTGGCAAAATGCCCAGAAAAACAAAGATGCGGATTCCCCCAATAGTGCCGCAAAATTCCAATGGCAAGGGACAAAAACTGCACCGAAGTAGTGACAACTGCCACCAAAACGAGGGATACTTCCAAGCCGTAAGCCGATGACCTCCACGCAAAGGCAGAGACGAAACCTCCCAGGAGTAGTGAGCCCAATATCGTAAACCCCGCAGCCATTATTGCCACGACCAAGAAAACCGCATCAGCTCAGAAGTCGCAGAAGGAAGGCACAGGTGTTCAGTGCCGGCCACCGAACAGGAACCCACGAAGTCGCCTCCAGTCACCGCCGCAACCCGTAAAGCCGCCAACACTAGTAGTGACGCCGCAGAAGCACATCAAGACCAGAAAACCCTGCGAAGAAGAAGCGGTCGAGAGACTCAGTCGCCGAGATACTCAGTCACAGTAGACGGTGGGGGTACCAAGGATCTGTCAGGGGAATCCGTAGACACAGCCGAAGAGAAGAGACGGAGGGGGAGAAGGTGAAGTGATGGCGGCTAGGGTATGAACCCTAGCCGCCCAGTGAATATTGCCATCTTCGAACCCTAGCGACAGTGGCGCCTTCAAACCCTAGCAGATCCGCGGATGGGCCAAAAGTCATCGTTCATCCCGTCAAGTCAAAAGTTATCACGCTAACATAAACCTACAACAACAACAACCAAAAACAAATAATATATTATAATATATTATAATATAATATATATTATATTATATTATATTATATTATTTCAAATATTTTGTGATATAATATATTTTAATGATATATTTTTAAAAAAATCAAATATTATATTTAATATTTGTTTTAAAATATATATATATACAATAATTTCTATAGTTTATGAAAAATATATATAATAATAATATTTTTAATTAATTAATATATTATTATTCAAAATTTCAACTTAAAAAGGCCAAAATATCCTTCTACAAACATCCATGGCATCTTATAGTAAGATTGACGAATTCATAAATCTCCTTGAGAAAATCCTTGAGGATATGGAAGAAATAAAGAAATCTATTGACGAAACGTTTAAAGAAAATGAAGATGAATGTGAAAATCACGTAGAAGAAGCCACCCAAGTTGATGAAAAAAATGAAGATAAAGCAGGCCAGTATGTCATCCCCGATGAAAGTAATGGCATCAATCAATATAACATGCAATACAAAGATATAACATACCTTAGTAATAAGGGAATTGACAATGAAATAATTGACAAGGAGAAGGATGATCTTGACCAAGATTATGATAAGAGACAAGCCGATGTTGCTAACAATAAAGATGATAAATGCTACGACAAAAATATCACAATCACAATAACACAAAGGACAAATATCATCACAAAGACAGCTATAAAGAACATCAAGAGAAGCAATTATAATATCTATCAGACACAAGATAAGACCAGTGTTCTTATGAGCATTATAAGCACAGGGAGCCCGTTTAAGGGAACTGACACAAATTGTGTTGGGGATAACAACACGAAAACTAAGGTCGCAATGTATATTAAGCATGTTCAATTGACGACAAACATAGTTAAAAGAAGCAATCAGATAAGTAGAAAAAGCGTAAACAAAGCTTCACCAAGTTCATACTTATTGCAAATACCAAGACATAATAATCAAAATGAGGCAATGGCCGTAATCAAAATTGCACCTCTCAAGTCATCAGTGCGACATAGAGCCAGAATAAAAAAATGAAATTAGGAAATACTCGAGCTTTGAGGACAAAGCTTCCTTAAAGGGAGTGGCAATGTAACGAATATAAAATAAATTATTAAATAGATTAGTTAATTACATGAAAGGGTGTAACCCTTCACACTCAAATCCTATAACGGCGAGCCTCATTTGTAATTATTATCATCATCCAATATATTATTATTATTCATATTTCATTCCTACAATGATAGTCGGATTCGACTAACGGACAACCGGATCATTATTCATATTTCATCATCTTTAATGAGTTTGCAATTGGTTTCCATGGGTGTACTGATAGGAGCACACACTTCCATTCCAAATATTTCGATCATTTCCTTTAAGTATTTGGACCGAGATATAGAAATTCCTTTCGGGATTTGAGATATTTGGAGTCCAAGAAAGAACGAAAGTTCACCAATCATTAATATTTCAAATTCCTTTGCCACATTATTAGCAAATTTGTGACTTAATTCGTCATTGTCGTATCCAAATATGATATCATCAACATACACTATTGTGATTAGTAACCCAACTTTTTCAATATTAAAATACATATTTCTATTAGCATTGCCTTTCTTGAATCCTTTTTGAATTAGGTACCTGTCCGGACATGCATACCAAGCTCTTCGTGTTTGTAAAGGGGATTTCTCCCATGTTACGTGCAAAAGCACCATCCTTAGATCAATGTGATCATAAGAAAGAGTTCATGGAAAGATACAACAACAAACTAGATTAGTAACACAAAGCAAATATTTTTAACGTGTTTTGAATATACAATGGCTAAACTAAACAAATACAAACAAACAAAAGTATACCTCCTTTCTTGTAAAGTGGGCCACCGTGGTCGTCCTCAGAAGTGGCCAGCCTCTCCACGGGCTGGTTCTCTAATGGTCTCCAGCTGGGTACGAAGAATGTCACAACGTACAATGTGGGAATTGTATGGAGACATGATGATGGAAAAGGAGTGTGTGAATACCTGAAAGCAAAGGTGTCCCACCATACTCATGAAATGAAAAATGAGAAAAAAGGTATTTTGGGAGATCCCTTCACAATGTATTTATAGAATGGTTCTAGGGTTTTGTTACCCAATGCGGTTACCCATGGTATTTTCCTATGGCTTTCTAGTACTTTCTCTTTTTTAGGGTTTTTGCAACCTTTTTAGGGTTTTTGACACTTTTTTGGAGAGAGTGAGGGTAAACCATAGTAAATAATAATGTTTTGGACCATTTTTTGTGGAAATACAATTAGGAAGGTCAAAAGTAAGGGAAATATGGTAGGAATATGATGTATGTATATGGTTTATACCATGTAGAGTTAGGTGAATAGTTTTTTGTGTTAACAAATTGCCCCCTGATGTGTGAGGGCAATAGCTCATCGTATGGTTGACGGACATCATATATTATGGGAATAGTGGAGAGACTGGAGAGACCTGCGGAGAAGTGGAGCTTCTTTGTTCGAACCACGGTGGCTTTTGGTTTTTTATTAATGGTGCCTCAACAATGGATGAGTTACATATAATGTGTGACATGTTTATGGACGAGGTGGGCATCCCCATGCTTTTAATAATGTCAAAACAATAAATAATGGGATCAAGGCCCAAAAACATGCGAGCCGATCAAACATATACAAATTTTGATACATAATGGTAGTCTCAATAGGAGGTTGGATACAATGTTGGTATGAAGAACTAATGCATAGGAACAATGGCATTCTCATGGAATGCAATATCATCACAATTGATGCTCTGCTAAATCTAGAGGTGTGCATATATGTGAACTCAATGACTGAGAGTCAGAATCTCTGTGGTACAATGTGCAGCATCAAGTACTAGAGATACATGGAAGCAAAACACTGGGGCTATCGAACATTGTTTCCAACGCAACCTGGAAATCAAAAGGGACATGAAACTGTGTGGGTCCCATAGTAGACTCACCAATGTGCTATAGTCAGGTGACAATCAAGGTCTTCAACCAAATAATGAACGTACCAATACCTTGTACAAATCTCAATGGTGGGATGATGTAGCTAAAGTCGAGCACGTGAGACACAACCATCCCAATAGGCTCTAATAACTCCTCTCAAGTGGTCCAAGGAACTCATCAATGAGGTGGATGAAACTAGGATACAGCAACCTTTGGGTCTATCCTCTAGAATAGATGTGTTGACATCAATAGAGGGAGACCTGCAACTAATCAAGGAAATAATGTGTCCTTGACTAGAAGCATGAGGGAGATAACCAAAGATGTGGAACAATCTAGGGACTGACTCACTGAATGGGGGAATAGGAGCAGGGTAGTACAGGGGACTCAAACTTCCTTTGTTTAGAGTATGACAGCAGGAATGTCCTGGAAGAAAATGAAACTGACTCATGGGAGAGGGATCATAGCTATAATACCGGGAAGAGAACTGCAAACGGGAAATACTAAAGGAGGTAACTAGACTAGTGGTATCAATGGGATCCAAGGAACACTCATCGCAGAATACTCTGAACAAAGGACACCCAATGGGGGGAAGCTGCCAAACTGTAATATCATATGTAGCAGCGTCTAAAGCCACCATTACGACACGATATCATGTATTTTTAGCGAACCCAAGAAAGTAAATGCTCGATGGTGTTTTCATTTTTAGAGAGTCTGAAAATAGGAAGAAGACTGCAGTGTGGTATCTTTTTTCGTATGTAGTCTTCTGAGCCCGAAAAAGGATAAAAGTGTACAAAGGAGAGATCTCCCAAACTTTGGGGAAGGAAGACTTCTTTACCTTTGGTAATCCAATCAGGCCAGAAAAGGTTAAACCTATACTGACTGGACGGTCATTGAAATACTTTTACGAGCATTAACGAAGCCAAGTTTGCTCGGCAATATTTTCTTGATGAGAGGGATGAAAAAGATATTAAAGACAACCCATAATGATCTTTTCAATAAAGTATGGTCCCAATGTTCGAGAAAGCATAAAAGGATGCAAAGGGAAACGTTGTTGGCTTGAGTGTGCCAAGGTGGTCCTTTTCTGATGATAGTCTACATAGTCTGAAAAAGGTAATAAACGAGGCTACATAGACACCCTTTCAAATAATTTAACGAGCATGAAATGAATCAAGCATGCTCAGGAATCTTTTCATTCTTTTAGGAGTCAGAAAAGAGCTTAACAAAAACTCTATAATGGGAAATCAAGCAAGGGGGGAGTGTTCAATATATGGAAATAGGTTATGTTGTGAACATGGTTGAAAGGAATAAATGCAGAACACTGATGGGGCCCCCTTGCGGGACAATGGATGGCGGTAAAATATGGCCAACTGTGCAATATGGATGGAGAGGATGGCTCGTGAACATGCCAATACATACAAAGGGAGATTCACGTGATGGCACACAAATCATGGTGACTTCTTGGAAATGGACCAGAAAATCATAGTGATAGCACGAGACAAGAGTCTCGTCAAAAGACAGAGGATAGAAAACCAAACCAGGTGGTGTGAATGGCATCTCAAACGGACTCTGGATGACTCAATGGCGCACGAAAGAAAACGAGACCCAATGGAGTCCTATAAACAAGGGGGACCACATGACATGTGTCATTGTTAATGTTCAGTGTTGAGTTGGAGTGGAGAACCCCATATCTCATTTGTTGATTTATTTCATTTCAGTCGAGGGTTTTCCAATATGTGACTTGCAGGTACGAGCTCTCGTCAAACCCGACTTTTTTACTGTTTTTTTTTTGCTCATCCTGGGGCTTATTCCAAGCTAAAAGGGATCGCAGGGTTGGGTCACGCTTTTCGAGGGAAAATACGTCACCCATGTCACTAATACTGAGCTAACAGGCACAACACAGGTTGCACATGTTCAGCAAGTATAAGCGACCCCATCGCTCTTGTTCGGGATTTTTGAGCGACTTGGGTCGCACAAAAAGGACAAACAAGGGCAACTCATCCTGGGTTGATTTTTTGCACATGAATGGACTTGATAGGGACTGTGTGTATGTGTAGGATTCCCTGGGTGACATGGAGAGAGAAGGACATTGGTACCCTGTGAGAGTAGGAATTAGGGGAAGGGGCAGTGGTGGACATGCTCGCTCGGAGTGGGCTACTGAAGTACTTCCAAATCCCACTCATGTGTTCAACCAAGTTGTTGTTGGATAATTTGGTGATATTATGGGGCCCAGATGTTGAGTGCTTTATCATCCAGGAGGAGCAGATCGATATCTATTTTATAACTAGACTCCCTATGTTAGGTATGATCGACGTTTCTACGCCGAAGCTCACCCACGGGGTGTCACTGGACAACCTCTACGAGAGGCATTGCTATGCCTCTGCAATGGTGCATGCATCATACATACTAGTGTGTGACATCGAGAGTCTTGCGACTCGAGTTGTGGCAGGGATGGTGCTACGGATATTAGGGTCATCAATACCTCACAATATCTCAGGCGGGAAACTCCATATTATGGAGTGTGGGTTGAGGGTAACCTACTATGGGTGGTCCCATATGTACTTGACACAAGTTTGGTGTTCATTGAACTATGCCAGGATAGTGGTAGGGGATATCTGTTTCCCCTCGTTTTGTGCTCATTCTTTTTTAAGCGACTGTTGACCCTACCACCGCACCTGGCGATGTGGGAGGGAGGACCTCGCGAGCCTCGCATGAGGAGGTGGAGTTATATGATTATCCAGGAGGGAGGCGTCCTGGTGGGCCATTTTTTTACTCAGGATATTTTTGTGCAGTGGAGGCAACTACTAGTCCTTATAGAGGACTACTTGTATGCAGGGATGGACAACTAGGGAGATCATGAGATGACTCAACCTCCAAGATAGGCCTGGGGACCTGATGGCATGTATACATGATTCTTTATGTGGTTTCATTCATATATAGCTTATCAGCTTAGTGGTAGCCAGTTTATGTATGTGATAGATACTGATGACATAATGTGTGTATGTGCAGACGTCGAACCACTCCCTCCAGCAGACTATCCGCGATGAAGGGGCAAGGTGGAGGGTTTAGATCCGTCTACTCATGGGCATAGGAGGAGTCAGAGTACTTTGGAGTCACTTCGTCGTGATATAGAGCGCTTACTAGAGGGGGGCACTGATGACGACTGGTAGTACCTATACAATGATCTGATCGTCATATGTTACCATGTTCCTCCAGAGTGGATCCCCTTGATGAGGAAGATTACAGTCGCTACTGAGTATGTACAAGAAGTGGTATAGGGAGATGTGCCTATGGAGGAGGAGGAGGAATCCAGTGAGGAGGACATGGAGGAGGACACAAAGCCAGAGTACCAGGAGGAGGACTCTGACTCTGACTAGAAGCTAGTGGTGTTTCCTCTAGTGCAGTGGTGCACTAGGATTTTTGTATTATATGTATGCTCAGCTGAGAAATCTTATGGAGCTTCTCGTTTTTACACTGAACATTATGACATGATGATATATATATGCATGTGGATGCACTTTTTATGGTTTTTATATGATTCTTTTTATGATGATGATGCCTATATGATGTATATGACATATGTATGCATGACTATGTCACGATGCATGATGCAATTTTATTTCCTATATGCAATGATTGATATGCTACTCTAGAACGTCATTAGCCATTTGGTTTGCTACACTGTTGAGACTTCTGGGAGCATGCATGAATGTAATGGATTCAAAATTTCTAACCAGATGTCTAGTGCGCAAGAACATTCTAAAGATACAAGGATCGTGTACCTGATAGAAGTTATTCAACTGGGAGACAAGCAGTTGGAAGTCTAAGAAGACATCAAGGTGACGAATACCCAAATGGAGGGAAGCTACCAGGAGTCCAATGACACCATCGTACTTAGCCTAGTTGTTGGTAGCAATGCCAACACACATTCCGTCGATATGGATCAACTCATGTGATGGGGAATAAATGACCCACGCAGCCGAGGCACGATTAGGAGACCATCTACTTGCTCCGTTAGTGAACCCAACGTAGCGATGCGAGGTAGGATCCATATGGAGAAACCAAGGAAACAAATTGTAAGACTCATGAAAATAATGGTGTAAAACAAAAAAGAAAAACTATGACACAAGTGACTCATGGGGGGTGACATCAGGCATAGAACCTCTTGAGGTAGAGCCCATTGTGGGGATTCTTCAAGAGGTGTTCATCAGAGTCAGGAAGGATATATTCCCCCTTGCTGAGGCAGCGATGGATGGAATATGGGTCGTACCAAATGGAATCAAACTTCCCTTTCCCTAACTTATCATTGTCTTGGCCATAAATGAGGATGATATCTCCCTCGTTGAAGATGTGAGGGTGACCATGGGAGTCAAAATGTGACTTTGACCGAGTCTTATCCACTTCGATCATCTGGAGAGCAACGCAATGGTCCTCATTGGTTTGTTCAAGAATAATAAGGAATTTTTATAATGGTGAGGTATTGGGGAGGAGCTCGACGGCAACATGGAGTGATGGGATCTGGCACTCAATGGGAAGTATCGACTCGACACCATGTACTAAGTGAACCGGGGTAAAACCAGTGGTTGTCTTTGTGGATGTATGATAGGCCTAGAGGGAAGAAAAGAGCAAGTGATGCCAATTGGATTTATGTTTGTCCACCATTCATTGGAGCATGGTTTTGAGGATCTTGTTGACAGCCTCAACTTGACTATTTCCCTGAGGGTAGTATGCAGAGGAGTACTAGTGTTCAAACTTCAACATGGTCGATACCTCTATCCAAACCACGTCCTTGAAATGAGAACCATGGTCTGAGACTATCTACTGGGGGACACCGAAACATGTGATAACGTGGTTGAAAAGAAACATACCCCTGTGTCGGCCTTACAATTGAATGTAGGCATGGCCTCAGCCCATTTAGTGAAAAAATCAATGGCCACGATGATGTACTTATGACCATCAGCTGAGGTGGGTTTACAAGTCATGAAATCAATCGCCCACTTGCAGAAGGGACTGACTGTGACCACGGGATGTAACGGCGCAGGAGGAGTCCTCGATTTTGGATGAAAGAGTTAACAATTGTGACAGTGTTTAACTGCATGGATGCAATGGGCAAATATACTAGGCCAAAAATAACCAGCACGGAGAATATTCTAGGCGGTATCCAAACCAAAGAGGTGTCGACCATAGGCTGCACTGTGATAGTCATTCAATACTTTTTCAGCCTCATCATGCGTGAGGCAACGATGCAATATGGTATCGATTATTCGACAATACAATACAACCCCTATGAGGAGATAGTGAGCAGCTTCTTGTTGAATGCATCGACAATATTCGGGACTCAAATGAGCCTCGAATTTCTGATTGCGCGGGTACAGGAGGATGCCCCCATACCAAGGGTCTTCTGTGGATATGACAAATAGAAATTCATCCAAAAGGTTGACTGTAATAGGAGATGAAGCAAACAATGGAGGGAGGTATGTCATTAAGGCGGCTAATGCTAGATATTTAGTGCTTTTAGGGGCAACGAATTCCAAATCATACACCTAGAGAACGAAATTCCATTTGGCAGCACGGCATTGAACAAGGCGGCAGCTCAAGAGATACCTCATGGGGTTGGAATCGGCCATGACTCGAGTGTGTCTCAAAAGGATGTAATGGCATAGCTTATGAAGAAAAAAGACGACGACGAGGGCCATCTTCTCTTTTTGTGAGTAACGTAAAGCTTTTGAATTACATAATAGATCACATTCTCTTAACAAGTGTCATCTTCTTGGACCAGAAGTCCAGCGATGGAATTTTCAGATGCCGACACATAGAGAATGAAATCCTTAGTGAAGTTGGGTGGAGACAACAATGGAGAAGAATCCAGAGCTTGATTCAATGCATCAAAAGTGTCTCATGCATGCTTATCCCAAACAAACGGAATGTTGGTATGGAGCAGTCGTAAGAAACCATGTACTTTTGTCGCATAGTCTGAAATAAAACAGCGCAAGAAATTGGCCTTGCCTTGGAGACTCTGCAGTTGGTGTAAAGTATGTGGTGAGGGAAGATTCAAAATGTCTTGAACCTTGACAGGGTCAACCCCAATCCCTTTGTGGGAGATGATAAACTCGAGTAAACTCCTAGTTGGGACACAAAACACACACTTAAGAGGGTTCAAGCAAATGTTTTCTTTGTGACATTGTAAGAAGACTTGTCGTAAGTCATCTAGATGTTGTGAACACTTTCGAGAGTGAGCCGTGAGGTCGTCTAAGTAGAGAAATATGATATAGATAAGGTCATGAAAGAAGAACATCATGGCCCATTGAAAAGTGGCTCCAACATTTTTAAGGCCAAATGGCATGACTCAATACGCAAATGTTCCCGAGGGAGTTGATAAAGCAGTCTTGTACTGGTCTTCTTTCTAGATATGAACTTGGTTATAACAGGAAAAACCATCCATGAAAGAAAAGACCTCATGTTCAGCACAGGCGTTAATGATATGGTCAATGAACAGAGTGGGGAAATTATCCTTGGGACATGCCAAGTTCAAGCCATGAAATTCAGTACAGACATGAATGGTACCTTGTTTTTTATTAACGGGAATAGGATTGGAAACCCAAGCGGTATACGCGATGGGGTATATGAAACCTGCTTTGCACAGTTTCGATATTGGATCTGACAGTAGGAGCCTTTAAGGGGTGAATAGGTCTTTGTTTTTGGCATACGGGCACAACATTAGGACAAGTGTTGATGTGATTTTTGACCATGGATCGATCAAGACAAGGCATATCAGTATAGGACCAAGCGAAAATATCACGGAACTCCTGAAAATGTGCTTTAAAGGAAGCCACTTCTTCAAGGGAGTGTAATATCTTCAACTACCTCAGGGTTGGTTGATATGTTGACCTTAATGATTGGAGAAATGTTATCCATATTACCCTCTTCAAAGTCATCAGGTGTCAGAATGGGGTTCTTTAACCAATAGACTTTTCCATGGATGAATTCTTTGGATTCTATTGAGTATTGATCTGATGATGAGAGAGGTTCATCGAGAATAAAGAATGAGCGATGATGCATATCATCCCAAGGGTACTCAGGAGTCAAAAGAGCTTCAAGAATCTCCTCATCATTTCTGAAACAACGCATGGATAGATCAGAGGGATCCTCTTCAACTAAGGAGACGGAAGGACTAGCAGAACTGGAGATCATGTATATGGTGTTGGTGGTGTCCGAGGAAGAAGTCGGAGGGTGGATTTCCTTAATGACGGCGATGTTGAACTCATGAGATTATTTCTGAAGTTCGCAAAGGGATAACCAATACTTGGGAAAGTCTAGGAAATGGTGAGATTAATGGCCATACAAGCCGCAAACTGCAAAAGGATGGTTTGTTCGCAAGGACTTGTTCTTAACCATCGGCGAATATGGAACGATGACTAACGGAGTACCATCGGATGTATCCATAACATCCATGTGGGTGTGAAGGATAGGAAACTATGGAAAAAAAAAATTTGCATGAGCTTCGATATCGTACAATGCACAAGGAGGAGTTGGACGAGGTTCAATCATTGCTTTGGCAACCTTGCCCCCAACCTTCTTTGGAGGAGGAGAGGCAGGTGTGGATACAGGAGTGATATTCAATGGACCAGGAGGTGGGTGTGACAACATCTCAATGTGTTGGATGGGAGTCAACACAACCTGGGAAATTGGGAGCTGAGTGGGTGGATCGAGGTACCACACAGGAATTCCCAATGTGAAATTAGGTAAGTTGAGAGTAGGCATGACAGGATTTCTCATGACGCCATATGGTGGAAAAAGGAAGGGCATCATGTGGATCAGGAATGAACCCTAATAGTTCCTGGGGGACTATGGTTGGGGCTATGACTAACGTTGTGATGTGGTCAGGATGGTACTGGAAGTGATATTACACAAATATGATACGTCAGTTGGCGTAGGTGGAGGTGGTAAGGACAAGAAGGTGTTTGTCATAGGAGTGTTGGAAAATAAGCCCGGGCCAATAGCAGATAAGGAAAGAAAGGATGCATTTCCAATGGAGGTATTGATGGTAGGAAGGACGTGTTCTGATGTGGTCGACCCCTTCGAATCATAGTAAGTCAGCAGGTCGACAGTCACGATCTTCCCATCATGAGGGAACATCAGGAGTCAAAAGATGGTAAAGGCCACGGATCGCATGGCATACATATAGATACTTCCTAGGAGGAGGTTGTAATGAAGTTGGGCATTGACAACCTCAATGTCAATCAAAACTGTTTTGTCTACTAACTCTACAGGAACATTCATGAGAATCCCCTGGGGCTTAGTAGAGCGACCATCGTAGGTGTAGAAAGCGGTAGTGGAAGGTTGAAGGGTAGGGGACCCGAGATTCTGCCAACAAAGGTCAACATAACACAAGTGGATGCCCCCTCATCAATAATGCATCGATGTACAACCAAATTATGAATTGAGACTGGGCTTGGCAGGAAACACTGGATGGAATCCTGGGTTCTCCTTGATCCAGGTTGAAAGTGATCAACCTAGAATCAAAGAGATCTACAGCACCTAGCACAGACAATAATTCTTTAAGCTGGGATGAGTAAGTTTTAAGCACTTCCCAAGAGGACATGGCTATAGGATATTGGGCCAAGTCATCAACTATACTATAGTTGAGGGTAGCTTTGGCAGTAGCATTGTTTGCGACACGACGCATAGGGAACCATGGGACTCTGGTCGCCCCGTCGATTGGGGGTCTTGGTATGTGCAGATACATGTCGAAAGTAGTAGAGGTAGGCGTCATTGATGGGTCAGCGGTTTCTATGATGGAGCTATACCGGTTGGGTCAAGTCTAAAGGTTGACTTTGGATGACAACGTCATGAGGTGATGGACACCAGTCTCAGCCGGTGGGATCGTAACATGAGCTGCGGGAGTAGGTGGGACCAATGGTTGGGTTGCAACCATTCCTTGGTGTGGTAGGGGGTTTTGGAGCACCATAAGCAGAGGACTTGGTGGCGCTAGGATTGGTTGAGTCAAAGCGGCTGCATTCAGATCATGTTGGTTGTCATTCTGGAGAATTTGTTGGACGCGAGCCATGTGAGGACACAGATGAGTGTAATGATAGTAGGTGTTGCATATAGCGCATGGATGGTTGGTCTGTAACTGTGGGGTCTTCCCAGGGCGATTGGGATGATGGGGATTATGTGCAGGTGGGTCGGCACCGTTATTGTTTGGAGGGTTGGCATGTTGGCCTCCTCCTTGGGGATGATTATTTCCTCAGTTTCTTCCTCGCTTGTTCTTTCCTTTCCCTTGTTGTTCATTGGGGGCGGGTTGGTTAGGAAGGTTTTGTTGGGCATAAACCTATCCCGTATAAAAAGGAGGGATAGGGGTTGGAGCCGTAGTGGGTTGCATAGGTGGTGCATAATAGAGCGGAGGAGCTGGAGGGGTTGCAAACCCGGTCGCTTGGTCAGAACACGACTGTGCCGAACAAGTCGGTACATGAACGTGGTGAGTTGGTGCAGGCAGTGAATAGGAGGGGGTGGCTCTGAACTGATTGATCATATGTGAGTAATAGGGGGCATAACTAGGTTGGGAAACACAATTGGTGTTGCCTGGGTGTGGTGGAATCATGGGAGCGGCTGCATAGAACTAAGGGTGTTGGGTGATAGAGCCGATGACTCCGTCAGCATCGTCAGATGCCCCTAGTGCATCACGATGAGAGGTGTTGGGGAGCATCGGGTATGATGGTATATAAGTACCCAGACTGGGCATAGATAAATTCAAACTCCTGAACCTTCAGGATGGCCTCCTCCTCCGTTTGGGGTCGCTCATATGTGAAATCCTCTATGGGGGGGGTAAGGTTTTGAGAAACCATTCAAGCAAGATCATATCATCCAATTGGATCCTGCACAAGCTACATCGACATCTCCACTCATGGATATTATTAGTGATGTGGGTAGCTATGGTTTGGAGACAAGATAAAAGGATCTCCACTCCCTTATCATATCGGATGGGTTGTTGAAAGTATTGAAGGAACATTGAGGCAAGTGAGGAGAAATCGGGTAAGTGGCATGAGGCAACTTGATGTACCATTTGGCCGCAACACCCATAAATGTGCGATGGAACAACCTCAATCTAATAGATTCATCCACGATGTTGTTCGATGAACTCCATAAGTGGAAAGATATGATGTCGTTCTGAGGTTCCTTGCTTGCTTTTCCCTCAAACTTTGGGATATATGAGGGAGTTTTGTGGGCATGGGAGGCCAGTGTGGTTAATGACTAATGGGATCATTTGTTAACCTTGCCAAATATGGAAGGTTAATACTAGCCATAAAAGGTAGGATAGAGCCAATATTGGCTCAAGGCGAACTAGTAATAGTGTCGGTAGTTGCAGGAACATAGTTCCCATGCATGACTAGGGGTGGATGAAGTTGAATTCCCATAGTATGAATAGTCAAAATGGACGTGGAAGGGCCACTGACCCCAGGTATAAAAGGTGGTATGGTAGGAACCATGGTAGCTAGTGTGGGGCCACCACTAGTGGGTAGTGTACCAGCAGCAGTGTGTGCAGTGGTGATGGGCCCACTAGCAAGGATACCCGTGATGATGGGTGTCAAGGATATAGGTCCCCCGCCAACTACCCCTCTGTGGAAGGGATCTAGATGTGCGCCAGCCATGGGGATAGAGGGGGTAGTGAAAAATGTGGGTTCAAATTGGTAGGAATTCGAATCAGACTTAGAGGTTGTGTGTGGCTCTGAAGGTGGTGAGTGATGTCAAATATGGCTTCAACGGTGATAGTTTAATGAACTGAACTAAGGGGTGTGCCCCTAAGCCGATAGGAGTAACACGATGGAGCAATGATGACCTACTGTAGTGACTAGGAATGAATATAGACCTCGAGTTTAATCAGCTTCCTAATAGTTTAAAAGGAGTCACTTGACCACCAATTTTGTCTAACAGCTTGTGTATTGGGGTAGTACCCCTTACTCTACGGCTCAGGTAAAACTGATAACTGTTTTTCCACAAACAATGCCTCTTGTTTTTCCTCATGGGTGAGAACTAATCATTTAGGTAGAGTTCGTTTCCCTTTTCGCTTGGTAGGCCCTCTCAATGGCCAGATACTTCAGGGTTCCTATGGTACTCCTCATAATGATTTTTAGGGCTATGCCCAAGTACTTCCCACAGTTAAGCGGATGGGATTTATGATCCAATCCAAATGTTATTAAGTTAACTAATTCCTTTTAAGGCTCTACTCGGGGTCATGAACCGAGCGTATTCACTTAATGGTGTAAATTTGTGTGCATCTATATGTAAACATTTTCCTTCCAATCTTGAAACAAATGAGAAACAAGGAATGTTTTGCAGGAAACAAGCAAGGGGTTGTAACAAATCAGGTCTAGAAAGAAAAATAGGAATGGAAAGAGGTTTGGGACAGACATGGGTCTAAAACAGGCATGAAAAATAGACTGTAAACTGACAGTCGCACCTGTCGGTGGAACAAGTGCGATCTGGGTTGCACGGAACATAAAGGCAGAGATTATCTGGACAGGAAACGACCAAGTCATGCAAACCAGGAGGAAAGACGTGACTAAGTCGCTCGAAACAGGGTCACAAGGGTGGCTGGGGTCGCTCTGGAAGCCAAGACAGGCACAATTTGGTTGCCTAAAATAGGTCACAAGTATCGAGGCTCAATTCAAGACCTAGGTCACGCTTATTGGGAAAAAAGGGGAGATGGGTTCGTGGCTTACGCCCCGACAAGTGTGACTCGCACCGAACAAGAAAAAAATTAAAAAGACAAAGCCGGCAGGGGCCGGGGGAGCAGGCACTAACACAGTGAAGGTTCGGATTGGCCAGGTTGGGGGTTGATCGGTGATGGATGAAGGAATAAAATTGAAGACAAACCTTTAGAAAACCTACAAAGATAAGGATCCGAGAGGATCGACCAGTGGAGTCGCCAAAACTGTAACAGGGATTTTTCCTCTATTACGTGCAAAAGCACCAGCCTTAGATCAATGTGATCATAAAGAAGAGTTCAAGGAAAAATACAACAACAAACTATATTAGTAACAAAAAGAAAATATTTTCAAATTTTTTTAATATACAACGGCTAAACTAAACAAATACAAATAAACAAAATTATACCTCCTTTCTTGTAAAGTGGGCCACCATGGCCGTCCTCAGAAGTGGTCTGCCTCTCCACGAGTTGGTTCTCCAATGGTCTCCAGGTGGGTACAAATAATGTATCAACGTATAATGTGGGAATGGTATGGAGACAGGATGATGGCAAAGGAGTGTGTGAATACCTGAGAGCAAAGGTGTCCCAGCGTACACACGAAATGAAAAATGAGAAAAAAGGTATTTTGGGAGAGCCCTTCACAATGTATTATAGAATGGTTCTAGGGTTTTTTTGACCCAATGTGGTTACCCATGGTATTTTCCTATGGTTTCCTGGTCCTTTCTCTTTTTTAGGGTTTTTGCACCCTTTTTAGGGTTTTTGAACCCTTTTTTAGGGTTTTTGACCCTTTTTTGTAGAGAGTGAGGGTAGACCATAGTAAATAATAATGTTTTGGACCATTTTTTATCGAAATACAATTGTGAAGGTCAAAAGTAAGGGAAATATGGTAGGAAGATGATGTATGTATATGGTTTAGAACATGTAGAGCTAGGTGAACATTTTTTTGTGTTAACAATGTTTGTTTGGGTCTCTAGAGGGATTTCTTTAATTTTCAAGAATTATATTCCTTTCCATGCAACTTAAATCCTTCTGGATTCTCAGTGAAAACTTCTTCATTTAATTATCCATTCATAAATGCATACTTAACATCCATCTGATATACTTTGAAATTTTTGAAGCACAAATGTGTCAAAAACATTCTGATAGCTTCCATTCATGTAACTAGAGAAAAGGTTTCATCAAAGTCAATTCCTTCAACTTAGGAATAGCATTTTCATACTAATATAGATTTGTTTCACACTATTTTACCTTATTCATTTAATTTGTTCTTGAAAACCCACTTAGTTCTAATACATTCTTGTTTTTAGGTCTTGGAACTAATTCTCAGGTTCCACTTTTCTCAATCTGGATTAGTACTTCACTCATTTCTTTGTTCCAACTCTCATCTTTACAGGATTGAATGAATCTTTTGGATTCCAATGTTGAAAGCAGGTCCATGTCAGTTCTACTTGTAATGTCCATATCTCTTCTTTGAGTTTGGAATCCATCGTCGATATCTCCAATGATGAGTTCTTCCGAGTGATTTTTTGGACTCTTTTGAATGGTGTGTTCTAAATCCTCTTATTCCTATGTATTGTTTTGGGTTTGTTGGCTCCCATTGATTCTTTGAATTCATGTTCCTCTTCATTTTCATTGAATTCCTCCTCAACAAAGGATGTATCATTTGATTCCTTTTCTTCTTGAACCTCTGTCTTTGTGGTTGTTCTTCATCTATTTTATCATGTATGCTCTCCACAATTATTCTTAACCTTTTGTTATAGCACTTATATGCCATCTTACTACTTGAATATCCCAAAAATATGACTTCATCTATCCTTGTATTAAGATTTCCCAAATTGTCTTCATTAATCTGTATATAACAATTGCTTCCAAATACTCTAAAATATTCTACTGAAGTTGATCTTCCTTTCCATAATCATAGGGATTTTTTTCATTATTAATTCTTAACTTAGCTCTTTTTATTATATGTATTTTTGCTGCAACAACTTCTCTCCAAAAAAATTCTGCAAATTTAGCTTCGAGTAGCATGGTCCTAGTTGTCTCTTGCATTATCATATTTTTTCTCTCAATTAATCCATTTTGTTGAGCAGTTCTTTCCACACTGAATTGTATTTGAATTCCATTTCCTTTACAAATAGAATTGAAGTCTTTTGAGGTAAATTCCCCTCCATTGTCAGATATTAGGAATTTTATTTTCTATCTGCTTTCATTTTCAAACAGTGCTTTGAAAGTTTTGAATTTTTCAAAGGCTTCTGATTTTTCATTAAGAAATGTCACCCATATCATCCTAGTATAGTCATCAATGAATAGCATTAAATACATTTCTCCCTGAAGAGTCTGGACTTTTGTTGTTCTGCACAAGTCAATATGTATCAATTCTAGTGGCTTTGTAGTAGAATGATACTCTTTTTCTTTGAATATATCCCTTGTTTTCTTCCCATGCTGGCATGAATCACACATTTTGTTTGCAGGTTTTGATAGCCCTGGAATTCCTCTAATTTACCATGTTTCGTTGATATTTACAAGATTTTCGAAGTTAAGATGTTCTATTTGTTTATGCCAAATCCAACAATCAACTGTGTGACAAATATATGACTTTTCTCCTTGTATTTCTTCTATAATATAAACATTCCCTGGTGCTCTAGTTTTTGTTCCAATTACCTTTCTTGATCCTTTCCGTCTGATTTCACAACCATTAGCATAAAAGGTGAACTTATAGTTTGCATCACACATTTTTCCAACACTTCAAATATCATGTTTTAGTCCTTATGATCCAAACCTCAACACAACCTCGACAGGTTCAGCACCTCAACATGCATCATCGACATAGTCGAATGACACTAATGCTGAACAACGAGAAATTGAAAAAACTTTGAATTTTAGAGACCAAATCTACAACATCCAGAAACAAGCATAGGAAATGTTACAACGAGTTAATGCAAAATCTAAGCACCGACATGATAAGCATCGTACAACTCATTCATCTCAAATTGGGGATCATGTGTGATTGCATCTCAAGAAGGAACGCTTAAGAGATCATGTTTTAGTCCTTCAACATATAATACATTTTGAGCTTTAGCTCTGCCTTTTAGTGCCAATGTCTCTTTTCCCATGATTCTCACTATTGCATCATCTCCAAAAGATACGTCCATGGGAACAATGCATAGGGGGGGAACCAAAGGGGCCTCACCCATTCTCTCTTATTACAAAGCTAACATGATGGGTACATCAAGTGAGGCCATTATATAGCGATGTATATCCTCCCGGGGATTTGACCCAAAGACCTTTTGCTCACAACTCACAGCACTCAACCACTTGTGCTATCCCACCAGGCTCGTCATCTCCAAAAGATACATCTCCTCCTTTTTCCCTTTTTAGAGTGATGATTATTTTCTTGTCACCAATCATATTTTTTGTACATCCATTTTCAATATACCACTTGTCTTCATCCTTCTGAGCATATAAAGCTATCCCACATATATCATTTGATCTTTCTTCTTCTTGAGTCATCTCATTTAGTTAACAATCTTTTGCAGGATGTCCAAAACTATTGCATTTGGAACATTCAACGTCATATTTTGGTAATATTGAAAATGAATTACAGTTTACATATGTATACTTGTTTCGGAAACTTTATTTCATCTTCGAGCTAATATATTTTCTTTATATAGGATCTCTACATTCTACTGCTTTATGACCAAAATTATGACAAGTATAGCAATCTCCAAAGAAACAAATTTGATACATGTAGGATTGTTGTCTTCTAGAAGTCCCATAATTACTTAAATACGACCTGGATTTCGTTCTTCTCCATGGTTCATTTGTAAAGGGTTCAAATAGTCTTGATTAAACATTTCTTTTGGCCATGTTAGCGTAACTTATTGGTGCCTGTACTTCTTTTCCTCTGACTTGAAACTTCATGTTCAAGGTCGTTGCACTCTTTTTCTTTAATTGAGAGTAGGATAACTCCTTCTAACGGTTCCTTCAAATTGTTTAACTTAGACTCGTGCTTGATAATTTTGTCACATAGATTCTTTGTCTCTTGTTCTACTTCTAGATTATGTGAGTTGGTTCCAAAACCTATTCCTCTTCTATTTGATGGAATTCTTTGTTGAAGAATTGTATATTAAGATATGTTGAACTTTTTTCATATTTCAAATTCAAAATGTTTGTCATTTTCAATTGCACTTGAGGAGCATTGGTCTATGTGTCTTTCTTAGATAAATATTCCTTCATATCTTTTGCTAATTGATTTCTTGTTTTCATGTATTATTTTGTTTGTATCTTGTTGCCTTCTTTTACATATTTAATTTCATCTAAGGAAGCTATTAACTCAGTTTCAAGACCAACTACAGTTGTTTCTTCATTTTCTTCAATTACCTTACCTTCCTAATGAGATTGACCCTCCACGACTAGAAATAAAATTGCATTCATATTCTCATCCGAATTTTCTTCCTCGTCATCACAATCTAGAGCTTCATCTTCTACTTTTGAGTAGTAACTTTACTTTATCGCATATCTTCCTTTGGATATATTTGTTCTTTGACTTATCATGTTTCTGTCTTCCCTTAGTGGGATTTTTGCAGCAAAATGTCCATTTTTACAGTTGAATCATTTCAGAAGGAGTTTACCTTTGAACCTTCCAATAGCCTAGGTAACTTGTTACAAATTTTATCATTTATTCATCCGAGATTTCATATGTGCTTGAAGAAGAGAATGACTGCTTTTTCTTCAAATATTGTTTCTTCTTTGCAACTTGAAAAGCAAATTTCTTTTTTTTTTGGATCTTCTGTTCTCAGTTTGTAGGCTATAAGAATCCCATGTAATTCATCCAATCTAAGTGCATTAATATTTTATGTTTTCAATGGTTGAAACTTTTGGATTAAACCTAGCTGAAAGTGATCTCAGTACCTTTTGAACTACTTAGCTTCTTATACCTCCTCTACTATACCTCTCATTATTGTAATATCCCCTTATTTATAAACATTATCTGTAATGTTATTATTACATTGTATTTTTTGATGAGTTTGGTTGATCGAGGAATATTTCCAAACGGTCCCTAGAGGACAATTGTAACCGCTACATTTTTCCTTTAAAGGAATTCATAATGAAAGGGACAAGCCATGTTAAAAGAGGAGACTATTTGTGCAAGAGGGGGATACGTAGAGAAGTAAACATCAGGGAAGTACACCAGGCATCGGAACGCCTTAATGGCGTCGGACAAACCCTCAAGAAATCAGGGCGTAGTGGTTGACGGGGATTCAATGGACAATGGACCGTAGCTGCAAAATCAGATCGGATAGACCCTGGAGCAAATCAGGGCGCAATGGTTGATGGGGATTCCTTGGGGAATGGACTGTAGTTGCAAAGTAATACCTAGGCAACAAAACTATAAGAAGGCATATGCGAGGAGGCAGGACGTTGTTGAGGATGTTGGGAAAGAATGAACTCTTGATGTGTGATCGCTCTGTGTTATGAAAGAGTTGAGAGAAATACTTGTTGTGTGAGCACTCTGTGTTAGGCAAGTGATTTGTTCTTGGAGAACTGAAGTGAGTTTAGTTGTCTCCGCTCTTGGCATGCATACTTTAACTCGGGGGTGATTAAGGAAAAAGCATATTTGTGCCTAATCTACAGTTGGGTGTAACGTGATTGTTCCCTTTTCATTGTGGCTTGCTTTACAAACAGGTTTCATTACTGGCTTTATGTTTCTGCAAATCTATTAAGCTCAGGGTATATTTGCATATGTGTAAATGTGTGTTTTAATGCTTCTGAAATGATAAATACCAGTTTTAGTTTTATTGATGAAAATGTTTCTTATGAGCTGGTGTATACTCATACTTTGCTTTGAATGATTGTGACTTACATTTGGAAAAATGGTTGCTCAAATGGTGTAATATTGTTTCTGTAAAGAGTTACTAGCATGATGTATGATTCCTTTGTTAAATGTCAGTGTAAGAGACCCCTGATAAGGAAGTCAATATGCCTTACTAGGTTTTGACCGTTTCCATTTTAGTGAAGCCCTGTATAATACCTTAAATGCTTAAGGGAGGGGGAAACTGGGAATGAAATCTTGGCTGCCATATTTTTTAGGAAATGGCCACTAAACACCGCCATAAAAATACCAAGCCTGATCCTGTTTAAGAAACTCATTCATCCTAAAGTCGTGAGGCCAACATGGGTGGGAAACTCCTTTGTCTTTCCAAAGAAACATAGAGAGGATAGATGAAAAACCGAAGGCCAAAAGGCCTGCGGAGTCTTATTAATGTATAAAGAATTCAAGTGCTTCTGCAATCCACAATGCGAAAAGCTGAAGCAAAGTAAAATTTATAAGGAATTGGGGTGTTTCCGTAATCTGCAATACACATTGCGGAAAGCAAAAACAGAGTAAAATTTATAAGGAATTGGGGTGTTTCTGCAATGCGCAATATGCAATCTGCATTGCAAAAAGCGAAAATAGAGTAAAATTTATAAGGAATTTGGGTGTTTCTACAATCTGCATTGCGAAAAAGCTGAAGCAGAGTAAAATTTATAAAGAATTGGGGTGTTTGCGCAATCCGCAATCCGCATTGTGGAAAGAGGAAACAAAGTAAAATTTATAAGGAATTGGGCTGTTTTCCACAATCTGCAATCTGCACTGCGGAAGCTAAAAATGGAGTTAAAATTATAGGAAATATGAGTGTTTCCACAACCCACAATCCACATTGCGGAAGTGAAAACAGAGTTAAAAATCTAATGAATATACTTTCCACAATCTGCATTGTGGAAAGCAGAAAGTGGAAGTCAAAACTGTAAAGTATTTATGTGTTTCCACAATCCACAATCCTCATTGCGGAACACGGAAGGCGGACGAGAATTATAAAGAAATAAGTGGGTTTCTGCAATCCAAAATCCGCATTGTGGAAAATGGAAGGTAAAAAATTAAAAGATATAAAGGTTTCTGCAATCTGCAATCCGCATTACGGAATGCGGAAAGAAGAAAGGAAAAAAAAAATTAATGTAAAGGTTTTCCACAATCCACATTGCGGAATGCAAAAAACAGAAAGGAAATTATTAAGATAAAAGGATTTCCGCAATCCACAATCTGCATTGCGGAAAACAGAAAGTGGAGGAAGAAAATTATAAAAAGTCAAAAGGTTCTGCAGCCCGCAATCCCCATTACTGATGTGGAATTACGAAAGGGAATGTTGGTTTGCGGAAGGGACCTTTTAACTGCAAAAGGGACCTTTTAATTGTGAAAGGAACTTTTTATTTGCAGAAAGACTATTGCAGAAACATTTAATCCTAAGAATGAATGTTATAGGAAGATTCATGGCCCATGTTTTATGTGAAAGAAAAAAAAAATTATATATGCATTTTAGCAGGATTACATGTGTATGTTACTTATGGTATCAGAGCTACAAGTTTCAACCCTGTCGCCTTTTTGGAATATCTAATTACGTTGAATTATGGAAAACTTTGTTCTAATCTTAACAAATTGTGCTGGAATGTTTTGTGCACATACAAAATTGTTCTGTAAAATGGATACAACAATGGTCTCACAAAGTGAGAATGCGGATCGATCCGAAGAAGGTGCACCAGCACCACAAACATCGCAACCAAATCAAGAACACTCTCCAAAATATCTTGCATCTGCGCAGATTTAAAGATGTAACCATATTTTCTTCAGTAGCCATTATAATACACTTCCTCCCGGATTTCTGGCTATGGAAAACTGCACGTTTTACTTGGACTTTGTACCAATAATTCCAGTGTTTGGAAAGTCTTGCTTAATCTCCAATAATACCCTCTTCGACGATCAAGTCGGTCAGTGCAAAGAAAACAAATATGAAACCCCCCTTCCCCTATCTTGCGCTCCATGTATTATAATTTTGTTTTCTTTATCATAAAGAAATTAGCCCACATTTGTCAGACGATCAATCTTAAACTAATTTATATGCGTTGATAGTTACATGTCGCTAAAAGGAGCAAAATGATATAATACTCCTTGAGTTCTCGGCGCCAATTCGTAGGTTGATTTGTTGGCTTTCAAAATAGCTCTCTATGTTGAGCCCCAAGCTTTTATTCTCTGTCTATATTTGGTAAAAAACATCTGTATATATTTTATATCTTTTGTAAAAATATCCTTTGTCTATATTTTATATTTTTTGTAAAATATCCTTTGTCTATATTTGGTTAAAAACATATTTTGTCTATTTTTTATATTTTTTTGTAAAATATTGGTAAAAAACATCTTTTTGCCTATATTTTATATTTTTTTGTAAAATATCTTTTGTCTATATTTTATATATTTTGTAAATTATCTTTTGTCTATATTTTATAATAAATATGAGTAAAAATAAACATCCCTTGTATATATTTTATAATAAATATTGGTAAAACATCCTTTGTGTATATTTTATAATAAGTATTGGTAAAAAAATATCCTTTGTCTATATTTTATATCTTTTGTAAAACATCTTTTGTCTATATTTTATAATAAATATTGATAAAAATAACCACCTAGCTATAAAGCCAAATCTTACATACCAAAAAACCAATGTTTATAAAATAATAAAATCATTTCCAATCATAAAAACCAATGTTTATAAAATAATAAAATCCTTAAAACCAATGTTTATAAAATAATAAAATCGTCTCCAATCCTTAAAACCAATGTTTATAAAATAACAAAATCCTTTCCAATCATCCTTTTGTAAAACATCCTTTGTCTATATTTTATAATAAATATTGGTAAAAATAAACACTTAATAAAGCCAAATCTTACATACCAAAAAACCAATGTTTATAAAATAATAAAATCCTTTCCAATCATAAAAACCCATGTTTATAAAATAATAAAATCCTTTCCAATCATAAAAGTTTTCTCTTTTTGCTCAAAACTTCTAACCTTTTTCCTTTTCCAACTTGGAAAAAAAAATTATAAATTGATCAATGGAAGAATATTGAAAACCACTCGATCACCAATGAAAACTCAAAAATTTTAAGGCAATAAGACTAATTTCGGTGGAAATAAATTAGTGCTATTAGTCTGCAAGAGAAGAATAATGGGGAAAAACCCCAAACAGAAATTGGGAGGGACATGGAAGTTCCAGAAAGTGTTGAAAGAAAAGACAGTTCCTCCAATGGAACTCAAAAATATGTCAATCGAGCCAAGTGGGTCGGTAAAAGAAAAATCGACCACTTGGAAGAAGAATTTAAAAAGATCAAGCCAACCAGCTTTGACAGGGAATCCAAGACCGGAGAAGAAGTAGAGGCTTGGCTGCTAGAAATTAAGAAGTACTTTCAAAATTATAATTACTCTAGCAACATGAAGGTGTGAATGGTCATCAAGAAACAGAAGGGAAGGGCCAGCATTTGGTGGCAAGATCTTAATATTTCCCAGGGAATAAAAGAGAAGAACCTGGAGTGGTCATAGTTCAAGAAGTTCTTCAAGAAGAAATACTTGTCAAAAAGCTACTAAGAAAGAAAGACCAAGGAATTCTATGAGTTAAAGCTCGGCCAAATGAATATAGAGGACCTCATTAAAAAAATTATGGATCTGTTGCGGTTCATGTCGTATATTAAAGAGGAAAATGTGAAAATACAGAGGTTCTTGAGTTGCTTGTCGCAGTTTTCTAAGGATAGGATTGAATTTGGCAATCCCAAAACCTTGCAGTGAAGCCTTAAGAAAGGAAAGGTTGTGTTTTGAATAGTAAAAATAGAGGAATGACCTCTCCAAGGTCTAGAAGAGTAAAGAACAGGAAAATTTCAACCAACGGAAGAAGGGATTCTAGCCCCCACCCTTCAGGAACATGTCAAGGAATCCGCAGGGAAATTTCTACAGCAAAAATGAACAACTTCCACAAAAGAATTATAAGCCTGTGAACCTTGGACCTAAGGGAACGATGGAAGCCCCTAAGGACCCCCTGAAGTTTTGGGAATGTGGAGAGCCCCACTTGTGAAGGAACTTCCCAGGCCTCAACCAAAATAATAAGGTTGTTCACAACCTACAAGAAGCTTCCACTAGGGAAGTTGGGAAAAGTTACCACCAGATTAATGCATCCCTAGAGCCTATCGACAAGCAGATTATCAATCTACAATTGTCGAGATTAAAGGTACTCTAACCAAATTCTTTCTATACTAATTGATCCAGGGGATACCTTAAGTTACATCACTCTCAAAGTGGTGGAGGACTGCCAGCTCACCAAGGTAAGGCATGCAAAACCGTGGCTAGTCCAACTCGCCACTGGAGCAAGGAGAAAGGTAACTGAGTTTCTTGTTGATTGTGAAGTTAAAATAATGGATCATGTGACTGGAGTTAATCTGAATGTTTTGCCTTTAGGGTCATATGATATGATTGTTGGCATGGATCGGTTATCAAAGTATAAAGTAATATTGAATTGTTTTGATAAAACATTTACTTATGTAGCTGAGGATTTAGTCTTTAGGAAGGTAGAAGGTGTCAGTAAACTTGTTTCCTTAAGACAAATTTCTGCCATGCAATTAAATAAATGTATGAGAAAGGGTTGTAAGTTGTATGTAGTAAGGTTCGTTGACCTACTCCTTAATGAAGGTCAAACACAGGTAAAACACCACCCATTCTTAAGTAAGTTTCTGGATGTATTTCTAGAAGAAATACCAGGACTGCCCCCTCAACTAGAAATAGATTTCTTCATTCATATTGTGCCTGGGTCTGCACCGGTATCTAAGATACCTTGTCGTATGAGCATCCATGAGCTAACCGAATTGAAAATTCAGTTACAAGAACTGCTAGACAAGGGTTATATCAGACTCAGTGTGTCACCTTGGGGAGCACCAGTTTTATTTGTTAAGAAAAGGGATGGGACTCTAAGACTTTGCATAGATTACATACATTTGAATAAAGTAACCATCAAGAACAAATATCCTCTACCTTGGATTAATGATTTTTTTGATCGAGTTGGGGGAGCTAAAATCTTCTCCAAGTTAGATTTGTGGTCTGGTTATCACCAGATCGGGATTAAAGAAGAAGATGTAAGTAAAACGACCTTCAAGACCCGATATGGGCATTACAAATTCATAGTAATTATTTTCGGCTTAACCAATGCCCCTGCTACATTCATGTGCCTAATGAACAGTATTTTCAACAAGTACCTAGACCAGTTTGTGTTGATATTTCTTGATGACATCCTAATCTCCTCCAAGACAGAGGAAGAACATCAACAACACTTGGAAATTTTGCTGCATACCTTAAGAGAAAATTAGTTGTATGCTAAGTTTGAGAAGTGTGAATTCTTTAAGAAATAAATTCAGTACCTAGGTCATGTCATCTCAGAATACGAGATCACAGTAGACCCACAAAAGATTAAGGCTATTTCTGAATGGCCTGTGCCTAAGGATGTCGTTGACATTTGGTCCTTCATGGGACTCATCGGTTACTACCAGGGATTCATCCAAGGATTCCCAAAGATAGCATATCACATCACTTCCTTGCAAAAGAAATGAGAAAATTTTGTGTGGTCCCTGAAGTGTTAAGAGAGATTAAAAAATCAAAAAATATTGTTAACCATGGATCCAATTTTAAAGGTGGTTGACCCCTATAAAGACTACACAGTCTGTACATATGTTAGTAAGGAGGGATTGGGGGGGATATTATCTCAAGAAGGACATGTGGTATGTTATGAATCTCGCAAATTGAAAGAGCATGAACAAAATTATGTAGTGCATGATCTAGAATTGGCAGCAGTAGTGCATGCCTTAAAAATACGGTGCCGCTACTTGTTAGGGAAAAGGTTCCTTTTGTTGACAGACAACACTTGTGTAAAGAATATGTTTAGTTAGTCGGAGCTAAATTCCAGACAAGCAATATGGATGGCCTTCTTAAGTGAATTCAATTTTGAAGTAAATCATATCAATGGTAAGGAGAATAGGGTGGCTGATGCACTCAATCGACGAGCTCACGAATAATATGAGATTACTATGAGCCAACCAGAAAGTGATCTGATGAGCAGAATAAAAACAACCATCATCCAAGATGTCGAATATGAAATTTTACTGAATAAATTGTTGAAAGACGAGGTAAACTTGAATGGGACAGAATTCAAAGTAGACCAGAAATGGTTAATATGGTTTAAAGGAGAATGTACTTGCCTAACATTGCATATTTAAAAAAAAATCTAAATGAAATACATAGACCTCCTTATGCAGGGAACCCTGGTTACCAAAAGATGATCACAACCCTCGGAAAGCAATTCTTTTGGCCCAAATTAAAGGCAGATTTAGTTGATTATCTGTCTAAATGTTTGGAATGTCAAAAGGTGAAGGTTGATAGTCAACATCCAGCAGGTTTGTTACAAAATTTGTCAATTCTCGAATGGAAATGGGAGTAATATCTTTGGATTTTATCACAGGTTTTCCATTGATTTATAAACAACATGATTCAATTATGGTTGTAGTAGATAATTTAAGCAAGCCTTGCTCATTTTATCCCTGTAAGGTCCACTTACAAGGTTGTCAATGTTGCAGAAATATTTCTGAAAGAATTATTTTGACTTCATGGAGTACCAAAGAAGGTAATTTCTTACCGGGATGTCAAGTTTACATCAAACTTTTGGAAATCATTGTTTGCAGGGTTAGAAACCAAGATAAATTTTAGCACTAGCTACCAACTTGAAACAGATGTACAAACAGAACAAACAAACCAAGTCATTGAAGACATGTTGAGGATGTGTGTCATGGAAATTCCCACTAAGTGGGAAGACTATTTGCATCTGGTAGAGTTTGCATACAATAATGGTTATCATGCCTCAGCAAAGATGAGCCCATTCGAAATCCTGTATGGGAAAAAGTGTACTACCCCTGTTAGTTGGGATAGCCATGTGGATCGACTGATAGGAGGACCTGAAATGTTACAAGAAATGGAACAGACTGTTCAAGAGGTGCAAAAGAACTTGAAGGCGGCGCAGGATCATCAAAAGAGTTATGTTGACTTGAAGAGGTAGTGTAAATAATTTTGGTCGAAGATCATGTTTACCTCCGAGTCAAGCCCAAAATGAGCTCCCTAAGATTGGGAAGTTGTACCAAATTAGCACCACGGTTCTGTGAACCCTTTCAAATCTTGGAAAGGATTGAATCTATGGCATACAAATTTTCTCTTCCAACACACTTAAGAATTCATAATGGTTTTCATATCTTCTTGCTGAAGAAATATATACATGATTCCACTCATATCATTAACTGGAATGTGGTGCAGGTGGAGTTAGAATGAGAATTTCAAGTGGAACCTCGGTGCATTCTAGACAGGAAAGAAACAATACTTCAAAGCCAGATTGTTGCTCGGGTTAAGGTGCAATGGAAACACTTCAGTCCAAATGAGGCAACTTGGGAACTAGAGGAAGATCTGCGAAAGAAGTACCCAGGTTTATTTCCAGGAGCTGTGGAGGAAGACTAAGAATATTGTGGACAGTGTTGCAATAAGGGGATGTGGATGTAATATCCCCTGATTTATAAACATTATTTGTAATATTATTACGCCATTGTATTTTTTGATGAGTTTGGATAATCGAGGAATCTGTCCAAATGGTCCCTGGAGGACAGTTGTAACCGCTACATTTTGACTTTAATGAAATTCAAAAGGAAAGGGACAAGCCACATTAAAAGAGGAGACTATGCATGCAAGAGGGGGAGACCTAGAGAAGTAAACCTCATGGAAGTACACCAGGCGCCAGAATGCCTTAATGGCGCTGAAAAGACCTTGGAGAAATCAGGGCACAGTGGTTGACGAGAATTCAATGGAGAATGGACAGTAGTTGCGAAATAAGATCAGACAGACCCTGGAGCAAATCAGGGCACAGTGGTGTCACGTCCCCATGCCTTCGGCCGGCGAAGAGGACGCGACCCGTGGCTAAAACCACCCGAGCTAAGAGCCCCATGAACATGTACAGGCATAAAATTTGCATAACAGAATGCTGAAATAAAATGCGTTGCAATATATCATGCACATATGCAATTTAATCAACACACACACAACGGAAACCATCAGCACTCATACATGCATGCAATCATTTAACCTGTTCATCATTTTTATTAACAGAAAATAAGGTTGCAGAGGTAAAATGAACAAGATCACTTATCTTATGATGAACTCGATCCGCAACCAGCTACGTCGCTGCAACGTTCCACCCAACCATAGGCCAGCGTGCTCCTTAATCTCTCAGCAGTGCTGCCACCCCCGAGCTGGGCATGATTCTCCAAGGAATAAGGGAACTAGCAGACTTATACATAGCCAGGCCAACACAGTTGGGTTTATCAGGCCATCAAGGAGCTAGAGAAGGCAAATTGCTAAGCTGGTGAGCTCCTTACAGAGCCAAGAACACCTACACCAGAACTAGCCTGACCTCTAAGACACCCAAACACACCCAACACAAGGAATCAGTCCCTTCTCTGCTACACAGTCCCTTAGGCCCTGCATTCCCTTCCAGTGCTATTCAGGGGTGATGGAGAAGAAGGCCAACCCTCTAGCTCTATCTGTGTGGTTTCCAGCCACCAGGTTTATCAAGCAAAACTAAGCCAACCTCCCTGCTCCTTACACAGTCCGAAGACCAACCATTTCACGTATGCAATCAATTAGCTACCACATCTTAAATAGGGAAAAACGAATCCCAAGTGGATTTCACGACCCCAAACGTATCAGTGGACATGGGGAAAGAACAACAGTCCCGAAATGAAATCAGCACACATTACCAACATACACGGGAAAACAGCAGTCTGGTTCACACAATCGAAGCCGCAGGGGAAAAACGTATGCAGACCACACTGGGGACGAATTTACAATCTCCCGACCGACGCATGAACAGCCACAATGTAGAACCCACAAAACGACCCATGAGTAAGGGACGGAGCCACACCACTCCCAAATCCGCAGAGGAAACTACGACGTGGGTAAAACCCAGCAAAACCCTGTGCGTGAAGACAAAAAAAATGGGGAAGAAACCCTGTGCGTGAGATTGCACAGGGTTGAATTCTCCGTTGAATTCTACGCTCCGTTGAATTCTCGTCAACGTGGTTGAATGCCTAATCTACGGTTGGGTGGAACGTGGTTGTTCCCTTTTCATTGCAGCTCGCTTTACAAACAGGTTTCATTACTAGGTTTATGTTTCTACAAATCAATTGAGCTCAGGGTATATTTGCATATGTGTAAATGTGTGTTTCAATGCTTCTAAAATGATAAATACCATTTTTAGTTTTATTGATGAAAATGTTGCTTATGAGTTGGTGTATAGTCATACTTTGCTTTGAATGACTGTGACTTACATTTGGAAAAATGGTTACTCAAATGGTGTAATATTGTTTCTGTATAGAGTTACTTGCATGTTGTATGATTCCTTTGTTAAATGCCAGTGTAAGAGACCCCTCGTAGGGAAGTCAATATGCCTTACTAGGTTTAGACCCTTTCTAGTTTAGTGAAGCCCTGTATAATACCTTAAATTCTTAAGGGAGGGAGAAGCTGGGAATGAAATCTTGGCTTCCTTAGTTTTTAGGAAATGGCCACTGAACACCACCATAAAAATACCAAGCCTGAGCCTGTTTAAGCAACTCATGCAGCCTAAAGTCGTGAGGCCAACGTGGGTGCGCAATCCTTTGTCTTGCCAAAGAAACACAGAGAGGATAGATGAAAAACCTTGGGTCGGAAGGCCTGCGGAATCTTATTAATGTATAAAGAATTCAAGTGCTTCCGCAATCCACAATGTGAAAAGCGGAAGCAGAGTAAAATTTATAAGGGATTGGGGTGTTTCCGCAATTTGCAATCCACATTGCGGAAAGCAGAAACAGAGTAAACTTTATAAGGAATTGGGGTGTTTCTGCAATTCGCAATCCGCATTGCAGAAAGTGAAAACGTAGTAAAATTTATAAGGAATTGGAGAGTTTCCCTAATCCGCGTTGCAGAAAAGTGGAAGCAGAGTGAAATTTATAAGGAATTGGGGTGTTTCCGCAATCCGCAATCTGCATTGCAGAAATCGGAAATAGAGTAAAATTTATAAGGAATTGGGGTGTTTTCTGCAATATGCAATCCTCATTGTAGAAGCAAAAAACAGAGTAAAAATTATAAGAAATATGAGTGTTTCTGCAACCCGCAATCTGCATTACGAAAGCGGAAGCGAAAACAGGGTTAAAAATATAATGAATATAAGGACTTTCTGCAATCCACATTGCGAAAAGTAGAAGTTAAAACTATAAAGTATTTATTTGTTTCTGCAATCTGCAATTTGCATTACAGAAAGTGGAAGGCGAAAGTCTAACCGTAAGGAAGTTAAGGGCGGATTGCAGAAAGCGTAAGGCGGACGAGAATTATAAAGAAATAAGTGGGTTTCCTCAATCTGCATTGCGAAAGGCGGAAAACAGAAGATAAAAACTTAAAAAATATAAAGGTTTCTGCAATCCGCAATCCACATTGCGGAATGCGGAATGCGTTAAGGAAAAATTGTTAAAACATAAATGTTTTCCGCAATCCGTAATCTACATTACTGAATGTGGAAAACAGAAAGGAAATTATTAAGATATAAGGGTTTCTACAATCCGTATTACAGAAAGTGGAAAGTAGAAGAAGAAAATTATAAAAAGTCAAAAGGTTTTGCAACCCACAATCCGCATTGCAGAAGCGGAATTGTGGAAGGGAATGTTGGTTTGCGAAAGGGACATATGCATGCATCAACTCATCGTTAACAAGAGTACACTGATTGTATATGGAAATCTCAATATATAGTATTGATAAAAATCATATGATGGATTACATCAAATTGAAGAGACTTCAATCTCCAAGAATCAACAGCTACAATTGGTGGGAGGCTCCAACCTCCTTTCTTCAACTCCAACTGAAGGGATGCTCCAACACGCTACTTTTCCGGCTCCAAGAGGGAGGAGGATACAACCCCCTTGTCTTAGTCAATTCTAACCGACAGGAAATGTTTAGCTACAACTGTAAGGAGGATACAACCTCCTTGCACACTTCCTATGATGCAACAGAATGGAGGCTTCAACCCCTTTACACACTTTTTTATGTTGTGACTGCTCGACACACTTGACTTTGCATACTCTTCTATGTGCACTCAATTCAACGCACTTTCCTATACTTGTTCTAAGCTCGGCTCTACTTACTTTTCATAGCTTACTTTGCACTTCATACTTTCTACTGCTTTCTCAACACTACACACTTTGCACCGCTTGCCATTAGGGGAATTTTGAGGTCTAAAATAGGCCTCATAAAAGATATAATAAAATATTATAAGTTAGGCATTTTTTGAGAGAAGTGTATTTACCTAAAAACACAATAAAAAAAAACTTATTTGATGTGATCACTAAAAGCAGAGTGCATTTATTATTTTGACTACATAAATTGCTTTTAAATATAATATGATAAATGTGATAAATGTACATATAATACTCATAAAATAAAATAAAGTATATTAATTTTAAATATATCTTATTCAATATTCAAAATATATTTATAAGATCATTCATTTATAATTTTGAATTTTAAACATAAATCAAATTTATATAAATAAAGTCATTTATTTTAAAGCATATACTTATTATGTAAATTTAATTTATATTTATTCAAATTGAAATCCCGTCATCTATCTTTTTTTTCCAAGAAAAAAAAGCGTAATTTCATTCATCTTTCGAGATCAAAATTACATTCTGAATATTCACTGAAGCGTGAATTCTGGATCACCAAAAATAGGTTCCATTCTATAGACTCTAAAATCTGTTGTTGAGTGAGTCAAAAAAGAGCATACATAGATGTTGTTCCAGAAAAAAGTATGAGCTGAACACAGCTCTGTACATATGACAGCAAAACAAAAGATATCTATCTTTCGTTGTTCAAGCTACAACACTTCCTTCTATCATTAATGCCGATGTGCATACATAAATGCGATCCAATGAGACTGATCGCTCTCATAAATTTTAACAGTTACTGTTCAAGCAAACGACGCTGCTTTCTTTGATGACATAAGTATAAACAAAAATACTATCCAGCAAGATTAAGATCGGAGCCAAAAACTCCTTGCCATTGAAAAAGATATTTTTAACAATTCTTAAAACATAAATTAAAAGCCTGCATACAGCCATAATATAGACCAAAGATATCCTGCCGAGAGTCAAAAGAGATCCATATACAGCCTGTGATAAAAAGCCTGTTGTCTGCCATCATGTATTTCTTTCACTGTCCAATAACCTTCTGCCAACTTGAGCCCAGCCTTAGAAGCTTTGTCCGCTTCCGTGTTGTTTTCCCTGTACACATGCCTGCAAGTAAAAGAGTCAAGTCGCTAAAGGAGCTGCCGGATGGAGGAAATAATATGAGAAAGTCTCAAATGCCTGCATTCTTGAGTCTGATTTATCCAGTTTATAACATTCAATGCATCTCCCATAAAATTTAAATCAATGCATCTTTTTTCTATTGCAAACATCAGAAGAAATTTGAGGCTCATTAACTCTGCAAAATTATTTGTTCCCCCCCCAAGTCCCATAGACAAAACAAAGACATGAGACTCAGCAAGGTAAAGAACTGCTCCTCCTCCACACTGATTGTTTTGTGCTGCCCCATCGAAAAAATCCCACGGCTTGGATCGATCTAAAGCCACCTCTAAATGCCTTCGTTCCCGAGCAGCCCTTAAGTGGACAGGTAGAGATTTATAGAAACCCACAGCCAAAGACCCTACGATAGCCGGTAAGCTTGGAATATCTTTAAAAATTGCCTTATTACGAGCAAGCCATATCCCCCATATGACCAGCAAAGGTAAACATTTTAGATATTTTTGAGGTGTCCTCCTCCACCAGGAATCCCAAGCTGACCCAATAGAATCCCCTTCCCAAAGGCAATTGAAACCAACCAAAGTGGATACTTCCCTCCAGACCGCAGAAGAAAAACTGCAAGAGTAGAACAGATGATAAGTGGTTTCCAACTCCCGTTTACACATCACACACCAACCCGGCCCTTGAAATGTTCTCTTCTGCAGCACATCCCAGGTAGGTACCTTATTATTTAATACACACCACATGAACAGCTTTGTTTTAGCTGGGCACTTAAGCTTCCACAATGGCCTCCACCACCAGACTTCTTCCCTTAAAACCACCCCTGCACTTAAGAATAAATACCCTGCCTTAGGAGTATAAGCACCTCCCACGTCAGCATCCCACACCAAAGAGTCCTCCTATTCTGACAGAATAATATGTGCCCTGTCCAGTTCTCTGATGTAATTCTCCACAAATCCAGCCTCCCGCTCCCCCAACCCTAAGGAAGTAGCCCTTCTCCAGAATTGAAGCCACGGTTCGTCGGGCCTTGGAACAACAAGATGATTTAAAGTTGTGATCCCTACCTGGCCGAGAGCCTCAATAACATCAGGTGGCAGGAGATGTTGATGTGTGCACCCCAACCAGGGATCCCTACCAACCAAAACACTTTCCGCGTTTCCAACATCCCAAGCTAGGTTATTTTCGATCAGATTAAAATATTTTACAATCGCTTTCCAAATCACCGAACCCCCCGAATGGGATTTCCTGGGGATTCTGATCCAATCTAGCAGCCTCTCCCCTGGGAGGTATTTCTGAACAATCACCTGCGTCCACAAACTGCTAGACTTCACCAGTCTCCAACCACCCTTAGCAGCCAAGGCTTTTGAGAAAAGGAATATGTCCTTTAGCCCCCAACCTCCTAAACCTTTTGGGACAGCGATCCTTCTCCAATTAACCCAAGGAGTAGTCTGATCTTCCTTCTTTCCACTCCATAAAAACCTGAAGCAGATCCTCCTAATCCTTTCAAGAATCCCTTTCAGAATCCAAGAGAGGGCCATCCAATAAACCGGAATGGCCTCCAGCACAGCTTTAACTAAAACTAACCTCCCTGCACGAGACAGCCACTTGTGACTCCAGACCTTTAACCGATTTTCAACCTTCCCAACCAACCAGAGCCAATCCTGTTTCCGATAAAGGTTTGCTTTCAAATAGAAACCAAGATATTTGAGCCCTTCATCCAATCCAGCTATGGGGAAAGGAAAAATCCTCGAAAGTTCAGCCTCCTCTTCCGGTCTTAACAAGTGGGTAGTCAAAGAGGATTTCGCATAATTTATCTCCATTCCTGTAGCCTTGGAGAAGAGTTCTAAAATCTCCTGCAATACTCGGGTCTCTCTTCTGACACCAGAGCAAAAAACCAGCACATCATCCACAAAGAGCAGATGTGTAATATTTAAATTTGGAGCTAATTGTATCCCAGAAAAACTGCCCTCTGCTTTAGCTGCTCTGATTGCCCTGCTAAGACCTTCAGCAACAAGAAGAAAAAGAAGTGGGGACAAGGGGCACCCTTGTCTTAACCCCCTCTCCGCATGAAAAAAAGGCGAGGCCTCCCCATTAATCAGCACCGAAAAAGAAACAGTAGTTATACAAGACATAACCCAACGAATAAAAGAGATGCCAAAACCAAGATGGGTTAGAAGCAACCTCAAATAAAGCCAAATTACTCTATCATATGCTTTGGAAAGGTCAATTTTTAAGATAGCCCCCTTCAGCCTTCTGGTTTTTAAACTGTGAAGACCTTCCTGGGCTACCCCTATAGCCTCATGGATCTGGCGCCCTTCCAGGAAACCAAACTATTCAGCCGAGACATGTGCTGAAAGGATTGATTTCAATCTTAGAGAAATCACTTTTGAGATGATCTTATACACACAATTACACAGGGAGATCGGCCTGAAGTCATTGAGAGAGGTTGCATTATCAGACTTTGGGATGAGGGCAATAAAAGTGGAGTTGAAGCTTGCCGGAATCCAACCAACCAACCTAGAATCCTCTACCACCTTCAAAAGGTCCCTTCCCAGAAGATCAAAGAGGCCCAGGAAAAAATCTATAGTCCACCCATCTGGCCCTGGACTTTTATCTTTCTGAAAACTTCCCATTACCTCCTTGAGTTCCTCTTCCGTTAATTCCTTCATAAGATCCCCATTTTCCTCCTCCTCCACAAAACGGGGGAACAATTGAGATAATCTAATAACCTCTTCGATTGAGGCCTGAGGAGGTGCTTTGAATAACTTCTGAAAATGATTAACCCCACACCTGGCCTTAGCTTCAAAATCTACATGAATACCCTCCTCATCCTGTAAACTCCAAATAGTATTAGCTGCCTTCCTTCCTCGGGCATAGGCATGGAATAATTTTGTATTATCATCCCCACATTCCAGCCAGATTGCCCTACTTTTTAGTCTCCAAGCTTCCTCCTTTTCTAACAGCAGGGAGGTACGTCTACCCTCCAGCCTTGTCAATGCCTCCTTAGAATCTAAAGAAGAGAAACCACCTCCTTCTCCTTCGTATATCAGCAGCAATTCTGCTTCTATAGACTTCAGCTCAGCTTCATCTCTGATCCTCTTTGCGAATGACCACTCTTTGATATGCACTTTAAGTCTTTTGATATTGTCTGCAAACTGGATAGCAGCCGATCTATCATTATCCCCTTCAAAAGGGATCCAGTGATCAAGGAAAACGGATTTGAAGGTCTCGTCCTGAAGCCAAGACTTGTTGAATTTTAAGGGGCTCGGAGGATTGATAGGCCCCTTCTTGATTTCAAAGAAAATAGGAAAATGGTCTGATGAGCCCCCGCTGCCCACCCATTGTCTGACCATAAAGAATCTATCCACCAGCTGCTCAGCTGCCAAAAAACGATCAATTCGTTTAGCCACCCTCGCCTCCCCACATCGGTTGTTCCTCCAGGTCGGTTTTAATTTGACAGGCTCAATGTCCAACAAGCCCTTCTCCATCAGTTTCTGAACAAAATAACCCGCCAGAGAATCCACCTGGGCATGTGGCCCCCAAACCTCATTGTGCCCCAACGAGAAGTTTAAATCTCCACCCAATACCAGACTGTCTCCAATCACCAATGGGTTTTGCAGGAGGGAGTCCCAAAAGGGAACTCTATTAAGGTAAGGCCCATAAACATTTACCACATTGAGAGAAATCCCCAAATCTGCGACAAACACCTCAATACCCAGCACAGCCTCTGAACCCCAGGCATTAATCAACTGAACACTACTACTTTTCCAACCCACCGCCAAACCACCGGAACGCCCTCTAGCGTCCAAAGTCAAGAAGGACCAACCTAGAATCCAACTTTCCAAGCGTTCCCGAATCACCTCTCCTACTCCTAAAGTCTCTTGTAGCAAGATCACATCCGGGCGTTCAAGAGTAAGCACCCTGATGAAGGCTGATTTCTTGCCAGGCCCAGCCAGGCCCCGACAATTAAAAGACAAAATCTTCATTTGCGACCTTTCTTCTTGGCCGCCTCCGCTCTAAGGGCCTTTTCAATCGAAATTTGTTTGCCTCCCAAAAGATCTTCCCTTGCTCTGGACTGATCCTTGAAGAGATTTGTTTTTCTGCCCCGACCTCGTTTCACCGGCGAAGGGTTTTTTCCCAGCCCAACCGAAGGCTTTTGACAAGATCTTAAAAAGTATCCCGAATCCGTAGAGTCAGGTGGAGAGGGACAGGAATCTTCAGGGATAGGAATAGGGTCTGGTTCCACAACAGCAGAGGAGGGTTCGTCCATAGCAGGAAAAAAAACAGGCTCAGCAGCAACAGAAGCAATAGAGGGTTGTGTGGCCAACCCCGGGAAGGTATCAGCAAAAACATGATGAGCAGGCATAGACAAAGGGGAACCAGAGTGACCCGAAAGGGAGAGCTTTCTCAAGCCTTCTATCCAGTCGAAACCCAGGAAAGAAACATTATTCAAAAACAAGTTAACATTAGACAAAATGGGAATAGAGGAAGTACCAGGTCCAGAGGGCTCCCCAGGAGCCGACCCTGAGACAGTATCCTGTACCATCGCATCTTTAACCCCATCGTCCAGCAATTCTTCAGGGAAATGCAGCTCTTCTGAAGATGGATCACTGCCCAAATCATCCGCAGAAGTCTGGGCTGAACCAGAGGAACCATCGACCTTCTCCCTAGGTCCCTTTCGCGCATCCATAGGATCTTTCCGCCTTCTTCCGTTCCAAGACCGCCCCGGCAAAGGACATTCCGAAACCGGATGCCCATAAACATGGCACCTTCTACAGCGAAAGGGGACATTTTCATAATCCAGTAGCTGAGGAATGATCTCCGGACCCCATTCCAAATTA
>LPNX011167925.1:1414528-1516544 GCA_001517045.1 Pseudotsuga menziesii
ACTGTGAACCATCCTTTAGTTAACATCTCTACCTCCGGGACGTAGCCACACTGAGCTCCCCAGGACTTCGCAGCCCAATCAAGAATGGTTTTCTTCGCAAAGTTCCTTCCCAAAACCCGCCCCACTAAAGTACACTTTGCCATCCACAGAACGTTGTCCCAGGCTATATCCTCACCAACTGCGTAGTTCCGAAGCTGCTTCTTTTTTATCCAGTTCTTTCTTCTCTTCTTTGGTGCTCCATTGCCCACAGCTTGCCTCCCAATTAGGCCGACTGAAACCCCTGAACCTCCTCCAGATCGGTCCCTTCGCGGAGACCCAAAACCTCTCTGTTCAGCTACATCCAAAGGCGACCTCCACTCATCCTCCGAAGTCTCTCTGCTAGAGACCTTTCCCTGCAAGACCTGACCAACCTCCCCATCATCCGACCCTGCTGCGCACCCCTTTACAGCTCCGAACCCTACCTGAGAAACTGCTGCCTGAAAATCTCGAAACCGTGAAGGGAAAATGCTCGATTCCCTCCAGTTCGATGACCCCAACCTATCTTCCGACCGCTGAAAAGGAGACTCCACCTGGGAGACAACCGTTAAGAGGTCCGGCGAGAAAACAAGAAAGTCAGACGGTGAAGAAACGGTTTCCAACCCTACTGTCACCAAACTTGCCGAGCCCACCACGTCCTGGCCCAGTCTTGGGATATCCACCAGCTGCTCCATCATCCCTCCACCTGGCACCTCCCAAATGTCAGAACTCTCCAACCTGTCACTAGAGTAGTCTAGCTCCTCCAAATCCTCCATTAATGCCAAGAATGAAACCGTTTGCAGTGAATGAAACCCTCAAAGAACTAACAAGCCCCAAAGCCCCAACCACCGTCACGGACTATCGGCAACCATATCCAGCAAAAGCAACAAGGGCTCACAGCACAAAACCTATGGCACCCTGAATTCTTACAAGCAATAACGAAACGTGGAGTCATGGCAGACCTCTAGCCAGTGCTAGAGGCCATTGGCGTCCATGCCCACTACCTGCCAACTCCTGCCATCGCCATCAAGCACTTCCAAACCCTACGCCCTCCAAAAATCCTCCAAATCCCGTCATCTATCTATATAAATATTAATATTATTTAAATATAATAATCATCTATTTATAAAAATATCTATATTATTTATATATATTTTATATTAAATATTAATCATTTTAAAAACTTAATTTTTATTTTATATGTTTAATTTTTCATCTATTATATTTTAAACGAAATCTTATAATACTTATTATGAATTTTTAATTTATTTTTTTCATTAAAATAAATTAATCATTCAACTCTAAAATATAATTTGATCAAATAATTATATTCAAATTTATTACAACACACATATATATATATATATATATATATATATATATATATATATATATTATTGTATCATCATAACACTTGTAAAACAAATATCCACTATAGCACACATATATGTTATTTTAATTCAATTTATTTAATACATTTTTTTCCAGGGGAAAATATCTATTCCTTGCTATTTCATTGAAATCAAAGGTAACAATGGTTACAACTTCAGCCGTAGCTAGTCAAAGAGACAAAGCCTCAGCACATCAGATGTAATGAGGGACAGCATTATCTGTAGTGCCAGTAAGAGCTGTAAGTGCAGCCAACAATACAATAGACAGTGGATACCTTATAATTCATGGTGCCATTAAGTCAAGTAAACATGGTGCTTCCAGTCCCTGCTCTTCATCCAATCCTTGCTACTTCATATACCAAGAGAGTTCATACAAAGTACTGAACAGTTTATCCAAAGAAGCAATGAACCAAACAAAGCTTAAACATAAAATAGCTCATCCACAATACATCCAAAGGATGTCATATATAAACAGCACAAAAAGTACTAGTGCTGAGGGCTAGAAAAGAATATGAGAGCCCTGATGAATACACATACCATCGGAAAATTCCAAGAAATGCAGTTGACCTGAGGCCAGAGTCAAAGCTTCTTTGGATAAACTGTCTGCATGTATATTGTGCTCTCTATAGATATGAGTAGCCGTAAGACGGATGAAATGGGACTCTAACTCTCTGATGTGTAGGCACCAGCCATCAAGAGTGAGAAGAGAGAGTGTTGAACGGTGATTAAACCAATTAATAATGATAGCAGAATCACCAAAGATGTGAAGATGTGGAAGGCCCATGCTTTTTGCACAGCTAAGAAGAGTCCATAAGGCCAGTAATTCAGCTCTAGTGTTGGTGCTGATGCCTAATCCCAGTTTGAAATGAAAATGGTGCTCAAGACTGAGCAAGAGCATGATACCAGCACCACCCTTGTTCCTAGCTGAGGCACCATCAAAGAAGCCTACAGGATATTTCAATGTAGGAGTAGGCCCTATGTTTCTCCTGGAGATATTATGCTGGAATTTGACAGGATAGTGTATGAGTTGATTCTTGATAGCGAGAGCAATAGATGTAATATCAGGCTTTTTATCTTCAAAGATACACTGGTTCCTGGCCAACCAGATGTGCCAGATAAGGAAAAAGGGAAGATGCATCAATAAACATCTTCTACTGCTCCAATCTGAGATATTGTGAGCAAAGGATGACTTTCTCCAGAAATGTGGAATAGCGAGATTGTCTCTGATATAACCAATAATTATCTGCGTGAAGCTGCAATTCTGAAAAGGATGTTCTACGGACTCAAATTCCATTTTGCAGACACTGCACCAGTATGGCCCAGACCAGCCTTTCTTGATCAGACTGTCGAAGGTATTGATTTTATTTCGGAAGCAGAGCCAGCAATAAAATCATACATCAAGTTGACTTTAACCGTGCTTGAAGACTGGTTATACAGCCAAGCCAAAGAGTCAGGATGGTTGTTGATGCGAATTCCACCATGCATCAGACCTTTTATATAATTTGTCCACGCTGCTTTCCAATGACCATCAAGTTCAAGATCGTCAGCAGATATCCAATAATTGGAAGAGGAACAGCCCTCACCTCTATTAAAAGCATCAACAAGTGTAACTATGCCATAGTCCTCAAGATACAATCTGAAATCGACTGGAAGCTAAGCTTATTGGTATCGATCCCATTACTGGTGTATCCTCTGATTATTTAATACATTTTAAATGTACATAGGTCATTATCATAACACGTGTTATTTTTTTAATACATTTTAAATGGAGTATATCATTATACATATATGTCAGGGTTTAAAAATTATATACTATATCATAGTGCGTATCCCATAGTGGATGTTGTTTTGAAAATAATATTTATTATCATGTCACATTTATCATAGTAGTTTGTTCTTTTATTACATTGTAATGGTTTATTATGTCACATTTATCATACTAGCTTGATCTTTTATTACATTGTAATGGTTTGTAAGTTCACATTTATCATATTTATATATTTTTAGTTTGGTATTTTTATATTACATGTTAATATAGGTAATGAAATTCAAATATCTAAACTATTTGAATTTTGAAGTGTTTTTTATTTTATTTTTTTTTAATGTGATTTTGATAGGTTATTTTCTTTTTTTTGGTATTTGTAATTTATTTTATATTGAAATATAAAAACTATATTTTCTAAGCATTTTAAGAGGATTTTAGTACATTTATATTATATTTAAAAGTAATTTATAAGTTTTTTTTTTCATTATGAATATTTTATTTATAATATTGATTTCGTTAACTATGGGTTTTTATTCACTATTTAAAATTTGACAAATAAGTATCTTTAACTCAACCAATGTCACCTCAATCATTGTGGATGATGTCATACTCTAGAATGTGATTGATTTTTTAAAAGTTGATTTTGATAGTATATTTTTGTTGTGAAGCTCATTTCTTACCTCAAAATTCCCCTAATGTTTGTTATGCGCACTTTGCCTACTCCATTGTGCACACTCTCTCTTGGGTTGCAAGACCCTAACACAATGCCTACTCCATTGTGCACTTTTCTTCATACTGTCTTCAACATTAAGTTATATAGACTTCTTCAAGCTAGCTTCTAATTACATCAAGTCTGGTCAGGTAACTCATTAGACATACAAATCACTACCTTTTGACATCAATGACAATATAATGTCCAACAAAGCGTATGTACTCAAAAATTGTCAACATCAGTTGCTTCCAAATATTGTAGTTATTGCCAAAGAACCCCTACCTAGTTTCCAACATGATGTTGGTTAAAGGGGCCATAATTATACATCACAAATGGAGTCAAATATACCAAAACAAATAAAAATTACATTAAATACCTATCAAACCCATGGATACTAACTTTAAATCACTATAGCAGCCACATATCGTTAATAAACACTTAGATTTATGATAAATCTGCTCACAATCAACTCCAGTACCACATATATGTCATCAAATAGTTGTAAAACACAAATCTAGACAGATACAGGCATTTCAAAAAAAGTTGGATTTGAGACAAACCAACACAAAAATAATTATTTTCTTTGTAAATCTACTGAAAAACAGACAATCATCAGCGAAAACATTCGTATCCTGAATTCGGGCACTAATTCATGACAAAACTGTTATAAGTGGCAACAAGGAAGGTCTTCAATCTTTTGTGTGTCTCCTTGCTTGATGGAATACATAAAACAGGAAGCCATATTGATCTTTGACTTTATCCAAAGTTTATACTAAGGTAAAGTGCATTATGTGATCTAAGTTTAATTCGACTTAATGGAGGTACTTATATAAAATTCAAGTGAAAAATAATCGAAGTGATGGCTAATCTAATCTTGGCCATCAATCTCACTGGAGGATCTCATCCATTGATCCATAGTGAGAGTTAAGGTTTTCGCTTGGCCATTGAGTTAAAAGGAGATTAATTTGGTGGAGAGGACACACAACACAGTTGCTTTGACACACTCATTGTCAGAGAGATAATTCTTGCTCATAGCTTTTCAGCTGAAGAGTGAGAGAGAGAGTTTGCAGGAGAATTTTGCAGAGAGTGACTAAAGGAGATTTATTCGGAGATCGACAGGACGACATCGGCAAATCGAAGAGGTCGAACTCAGTGACACAGAGGGGTCGTACATGTGACACATAGGTTGTGACGTAGGCAGTGACACGGGGTACTACATTTTTGTGGGGTTTTCTTTGTGAGTTTTAGTTGTGCGATTTTGCTAGGTTGGGTAAAATCAATTTATGGATTGTAATGTTCTTTATCTTGCTATTAAAAAATATTTCCTCAGACTGTTGCACTGGTTTTCCCATCTTGGGTTTTTCCGGGGATTTTTATACCCAAAAATATTGATGTCTCTTGATGTGATTGTTGTTATATTTTTTCTCGGTATTTATTTTCCCCTGCAATATTTGTGAAGAAACTCATTTGTGGTAACTCAAGATTGGGTTTTAAGGAAATTTACAAGAACAAATCCAATTTGCTCTTAAAATTTTACCAATTTAGTGTTAAAATAGGTCGTATGGTCCAAATTGTTCTCAATTTCTAATTTGCCCGGTCGGTTTGGTTGATTCATACAGCTACACATGCAACAATATCTACAAAGCTCAAAATATTGTTATGTCCAATCAATTGCAAAGACCATACACTGCCAAAAAAATTGTTCAAATTTTTGTGTGTCATATAGAATCATACAATGTTTGTACGCTATCTATCGGTGGCTGAATATGGGGTGATTTGTGTGCCCCATATCCTGCACCATATCCATGGTCCAAATTGTTCTCAATTTCTGGTTTGTCTAGTCGATTTGGTTGACCCATATGGCTACACATGCAACAATATCTAAAATGCTCAAAATTTTGTTAAGTCCAATCAATTACAAAATCAATACACTCCCAAAAAAATGGTTCAAGTTCTTGGTGTGAGTACGAGTTGCTAGGGGAAGCAATAAGCACCCCTCAATGCAACATTGAATGTTGTGGTGGGTGCTTTGTTGACTGTTTGATCTCAAGCTGCTTGAGATCCAACGGCCAACAAAGCACCTGCCGCAACATTCAATGCTGCTTTGTGAGGTATTTATTACTCGCCAATTTCTAGTGTTTCATATAGAATCATACAATGTTTGTACACTATCCTTGCAATTGACTGCAACAAATTCCATATACATCATTGTATGTTTCAGTCCATACGACAAAATGTCAATCCGTGCAATTCTATGCTTGAATTGGAAATCCATACAACCTACAATTCTGACGTCGAAATTATCCTTGGTGGTTGTACAGTGGCTGATGTATGACTATTATACAACTCTCAATTTATTTATTTTTTATTTCTTCATGTGTGACCTCAAGTTATGGGTTTCCACTTTAAAAATTTTGACTTCGCTTCAAAATTAAAAATCAAAACAATACTTGGTTTTGACAAACCCCTTTCGACTCTTTGATGTGCTACGCTAGCAAACCCTCAATCCATGTTTGTCGACAACAATCCCTAGGTCTTCATGCTTTCACAGTCTCCAAGGCTTTAGTTGAGTTCTTATACTATATCATGGAAATCAAGCACATAAAGAAACCTAAAATAACTTCGAAGAGTTATCGAAATGTATTGCATAGATGAGAAGGCAAGAGCTTTCTTATCTATAGTTACAATGAGGTCAAGTCAATCCACTTAATGAATGTGGGATACATCAAGAAATAAAATAAAGTAATATAAAGTGCAAAATAACATAGACAGAAGTGACTTTATTAATACTTGTGTCTAATATGTAATTCACCATTAGAAACTAAGTTTTACTTTAACAAAAACCATACCACTCTATTGAGTTGTCAACACAGGGCAACTCCTATACCAAGGGAAGTGGTTCACCAAAAACTAGATTCAACATAATTTGCCCCACTTGGTCCAAGGAGTGAATGCAATGAGGACGCTTGCTCTCCAAGGGGAAGGTTCACTGACCAAAGACTCGCGGCACCCTACCACATGTCCCAGGCAGTGAGGGATAGTTCAAACAAGTTGAATGGCATCATTAAAACCTATCCTGGCAATCGTGTCTGAAGGCGCAAGTTCGAAAAAAATCATTCAAACCTCTCCAAAGGAATAGGGTTGAACAAATTTGTTCCAACCTATCCAAATTGTCATATCCAAAGGGGCAAGCTCAAACAGATTCATTAAAACCTCTCCCAATGATCACATCTAAAGGGGTAGGTTCGAACGAATTTGTTTAAGCATATCCTACTGGTCCCTCGCCACCTAGATTGGTCCAAAAAAGGTTGTTGAAATCTTGAAACTTGTGGAAATGTAGGGGCCAAAATCATTGAGCCTTGTGTGGAGAGTCATTGATGGCCCCAAAACTTTGTGAGCCATCAATGAATTCTGTGTAGAAACCCTACCCTTTCACAACATTCTCCACGCTGAGAGCTAAGGTAGTGATTTTGGCCCCTGTGCTAAGCTTTCAACAACAATTTTTGGCCCCGAAACTGTGAGAATAGTTCCCACCCCTTTCACAACATTCTTCACATTGAGAGCTCTCTAATGAGGTTTGGAGCACTTAATTCCAAGTTAGTATGCAAGAGATATGGTCCCATCAATTTCAAACCTCCATCCCCCTGAATCTTAGGCTTCCTCGTGCATTCTCTCTTCATTTCGTTGGCTTTTTATTTTCCATTTTAAATGTAAAATATAAAGGCTCAAGGGGAGATTTTTTGCACATAAGTTTAGCATGCATCTCCTTGCAAAGATGCCTGCGACCATTATTGAACCTAATTTTAAATAGAAGCATTGTTATTTGTTTGACTCTATTTGCAATATACATTTGTAATTAGTTGTTTTATCGTTGCTACATATGTATTGTCCATAGTAGCATAATTCAGTTGTATTGGACTTTCCTGTACAGAAATTGGAGGGAGTTCGAAAATCGCCAAATATTCGGTATAATACGGATACAATAAATTTGCTAATAAAAATTATTTCAATTTCATTGTTTTTTTTATTATTTTGTTAATAGTCCATTTAGAATTAGTTTTACATTTAAAAAGTTTAAAGCTTTCAAATTTAAAATACATATTTTGTTTTAAACTTTAGTTATAAATATGAAATATTAGATTTATTTTGTAATATAAAGTTTAGTAACTGGTTATAATATTATATTTTAGTTAGGGTAATATTTTTTAGAATATATTATTAGAAATTGGTTTTATTGTTTTATAATTTAATTTTGGCATTTTAATTATTTAATATTTTTTTAATTAAATTTATAAATACATTAAATAAATCTTGGCCCCTCTTGACAGCTATATATAGACGTTTTAATGTTTTCTTTGACTTTTTGTGATGGGAGATTTGATTTTTTGTGGTGGGAGGTATAAAATATAAAGTATATTTGATGGGCAAAAAAGGTGCTTGCCCATCAAATTCCAACAATTCAGGTAAATATGGAATGGTTTGTGTATTTAAAAATAAAAAATAAACTTTGAATAATAAGTTTTTTAAATCTATAAGCAATCTACTACTGTATTTTTTCTGTACTAAAATTTTTTGGTACATATTAGTATCGAATCGTATTGAAATCCGTATTCATACTCAAATTATGCTAATATGGTATTGTCCGCCAAATTATCACTAAACCCGGATCGGCTAAAGTGAACTCTTGAGAAAAGGATACCAGCACAAGGGACTAGTCCATTGGGAGGGTGGACCAAGGTTTAGAAGTGGGGTTGGCTTTCCTCCCAGGGTACACCAAAATATCTCAGAAAAGGTGCGAAAGGCTACATTCTCGATGCAAAGAATTCACTTTTCTTACACTGGAGGCAGCAATGATACTCTCCACAAACAACTGCAATAGATGATGTCACGTGTGCGAGGAAACCCAAAGGTGCTTGTGCAGCTTTATGCTATTCACCATACCAACAGCTCATAAGTGCAAAATATAAGAACCGGTATTCTAGCCACCATTTTCTGCCGTTTTGGCTCAGAAAATGGATGTAACATTTTTGTAAACTTATTTCTTTTCTGATTTAAAATTTTGAATAATATCAATCAAGTACATTATTGTGATAACTATTGGCGATTGATTGGTTTTTATGGAGTCCAAAAGGTTTGAAGAGTATTTGAATCAAGTACATTATTGTGATAATTATTTGCGATTGGTTTGTATTTATGGAGTCCAAAAGGTTTAAGTGGTATTTGAATCTTATGAACTTAGAATTCGCCTATTAAAGATCAGATTTAACACCTGAATGAAAACTGCCAATGAATTGCGCTCAGATGCCTCCTTTGAACCTCTGAAACGTAATGAAACTTTCCACTGCCAGGAAACAACACGGATCCCAAGAGAATTCGAAATTTCCAAGAAGATAAAATGAGGATTTTACTATGATATTTGGTTGCCAGCGACTCTGGGTTGGGAAAAAAAAATCAAAAAGCAATCTTAGTTAATTAAAATTGATTTCCTGTATCAAAGATGCACCAAAGACTGTAAGCAAGACGAATATGCTACTATTACAGATAAAATTAACAAGATCCAACCATCTGACAAAAATTAGAGACCAAAAATACAATTCGAAATATTTTAGTATATATTTAAATTGTGCTGTAGGGATCGCCCCCTGAATACAGAAAGAACCATCCAAGAAATGATGCATAAACCTCAACTGGCTTAAAAGGTTGATATTCCAGATTCTTCTGTATTGTACACTTTCGAGAGAAGTACAGCCTTTCTCCAAAACCTATGTACAGCCTCTAGCTCATCACAACTTGACAACGTGGCTCTCCAAAACTGATAAGCTAAGATCTTCTCTTGATTGTGATCGCCGACTCTGCAACCGCGTTTGACCTCTGTGAGGTGTCCACAGGGATCCAGTATCACTTTGTATTTGCCCCAAAGTGCCACTTGAAAAACATGATCCAACTGAGGTAGATGACTGATGCATGAGAGAATCAGCATGCTGGACACTTACACCTGCAAGGGTTTGTCCAAGTCCAAATGGCTGCTGAAACCCTGAATTTGAAGGGCTAAGTGGTATCTTCGCTCTTCCATCCCCTGAAAATAATGAAAAAAATAAATCCAGTTGCATTACAAAGATGCTTGGGAAAACACTGAACATAAATCATATATATTTTGCAACATCATAACTGTATTAATTTTAATTCAAAGGAGAATAAGCAAAATCGTTAGAATTAAGTGAATTTCTATCTCATCCAATGAGTCGTGGTAGACTGACTGAGCATGTTATTTTTAAAAGAAGCAAAGCTATCCAGCAAACCACTTAAAGGGAAGGCCGTTTCACAACAACACAGGACAGAATAAAATGGAAGACTTCAAAAAGGATTAGAACACCATAGAAAAGAGACAGATATAAAACTGTCCTGGCTTATGCATACAACACTGAGACATAAATTTCAGTTGGATGACAATACATGGCAAGCTAAGTCACACGGTTCGGGTTCGGGTTAGGTTCAAATTTTTCGATGAGGTTCGACAATAGGTTCGACTATATATATATATATAAACTTTCTTCATATACTCCCCCTTAACTAATTTTCTACATCCCATAGCCCATAGGATTCAAAGCACTTAGGTCACTATTCATAGTTTCGTCGTATATACTTGTTGTTTATGACATTTCTGCTCACCAATTTGTGCTTCTAAGAGTAGGTTTTTGTGGTTTAACAGCGGATTTACATGCTTCCCACAGCAGTGGTTTGTTCTTAGAGGTAAATCTATGTTCTTACTTGTTGTTTGGTGTGTTCTTATGTAGACTACAGGTATGATATTTCAAATTACAGAGAGCACTTAATTTATAGACAACATAAATAAATAGAGAGCATTTAATCAGTAGACAACATAAATAAATCAAGAGCATTTAATTTATGGACAACATTTTATATACAACATAAATATATAGAGAGCATTTAATTCATAGACAACATACTTAAATAGAGAGCATTTAATTTATCGATATTGTGTTTTTTTTTCAATTTTTTCTGTAAAAAAATCGAACCTAAAAAAAAATTGCCTTCAGGTTCGGGTTCGGCGTTAGGTTCGACATTAGGTTTGGATTCAACAAAGTTTGGGTTCGGCTTCAGGTTCGACATTAGGTTCGACATTAGGTTCGGCGAACCCTGTGACTTAGATGGCAAGAGTAGAACATGAAATTGCAACCCACCTCCTACCAAGGATGTCAGCTCATACCCTAAAATTACCTTATTTGATCCTTTTTATTTTTGTATAGTAGCTTCAACCACGATAGTTTGCAAAACACTTCCGGAAACGAGTTCAAACATCCCTAGGAAAATGGAAAAGAAGAGATGAATCTCTTCATTGTAACTAAATGTCAGTCGCATCAGGACCAACCCCATAAAAGAAGAAATCCTACCAGATCCACAACGTATCCATGTTTACAAAATATGTAAACGATGCTGAATCTTTTGGAAAGATGCAAAAGTAGTGAACTTCTACTCGATCCTTCAATAATTTCGACCATGATATGAACAACTTCTCCAAACAACTTTTGTTTGTAAAAGGGGAAGGTAAGGCCTAGACCACATGGGAAATACATTCAACTTGGGTATGTCACCACATTGATGGTTATACCATGAATTAAACTACCTATGAAGGTACACTGTCTTCCATATCTCTTGCATGTAAAACTCTTCCTCAATTCCCAGGATTGCAGAAGCATTTGCTGTATTTACTATTAATTATAACCAAAATTGGAATCAAACTATTCTAATGTTAAAAACTTATTTTGAATTTCACTCATCACAAAGGAATGCATTTCTATGGATCAGTGGCCAATGAAGAGGGGCATAGAAATTACTGACAAACATGATCCTCAATGTTACAGTTGATGATATAGCTCAAAGTCATTTTGACACATTTTACAAGCAGGGAAGAAAGAACCATAAGCAAATGACCAGAGACAAACGCCAAGGTAAGAGGTCCTAAGGCACTTGCCAAGAACCCTGTTGGTATGAAAGCAGAACTAAAGAGGACCCCAGTTTGTGGCCAGATGCTAAACAGAGTCATGACTATGCAGTTAGCCCTGTAGCAAATGTAGGCACTATGAAACTGACCCTGACTAGAAAAAACGAAATCACTAATTCGTTACATTCCTGTTTGCATATTAAATACAAGGGGTCAAACGCATATCATTAACCTACACGGAACTGCACTCGCTGCTTCTTCATTTGTATCGCTCCTCTAATGTACCAAGGACAAATACGAAAGACCATACAGCATTTCAATTACAAGTTAGGCTGCTTTTGCTAAATGACTTTCTAGTCTCTAAAAAAGGTCAGCCTCTATAAACTCTATTGTAAGATTTATAAAGGTAGCCACACACATGGTTATCACTCGTACATCTTAGAAAAAGATGCGTCTTTAATTAAACAAGCTTTGGAAAGTATCCTGTGTAAAATGTTAATTTTTTTATATTAGCTTCAAGGGATACATGCTTTTTGAAATGTAAGCATTCTCCAAATGTTTCATATTCCACTTGGACCATTTGATACATTCCAACACAATGATATGAAGTAGAATGCCATCTATTTTATTCATCATATCCACGGTTCTCAACCTCGTCCCAATGGTGCATTGAAGGAACTCATTTCATCCTTGTGAGGAAAGCAACGTGCAAGGGAGGCACCTCAGCTTGTTTGGCGTCCCAGAAACCTGATTTGGAGGAAACATTACATGGAGCCACAAGATAATTTACTCTTTTTTCCACACAAATACTGCCTAGGTGTTTACAATCATCCAAAACACTATGTAGACTTGCTGTTAATTTTAATAACAATATTTTATTGCAATTTATTCACTAGTTTGTATACTTAGATTTATACTGCATATATAAAAACTGAATCAGAAATTACAACACACTGATTACTAATGCACAGCGGAATAAAAATAAACAGTACCATACACAGTTGCATGAGATAAACCCTGGAAACTCCAATCCCTAAGGAAAACCAGCAAACAGTTTGTCTTTATTGCAGATTTCTTAAACAACACTTACAACGCCAGGCTTCCATATATGACACACCGGATCTCAGTCAAGTCCTGACTCTCTCTTGCTGCAACTATGCCCAAACCCTCAGCAATATTAACAAACCCTGGCTTGAGTGAATCCCTCACTCCCAAGTCTTTGAGAGACTCCACATGCTAGACACAAGCCAACGTAGAAGCACCTATCCTCACTACAAACTTCAACACTCCCTCTTAGTGAGGAAGGTGTTCTGCACCACACCCAACTTGTCCCTAAAGAACTCAAACTTGCCCTTGGGCAATCCTTTGGTGAGGATGTCGGCAATTTGCTCATCTATGGAAATGTATTGGAGCTTCATAGCTCCTCTTTGAACTCTGTCCCTGATGAAATGTACCTAATCTCGATGTGCTTTAACTAGTCATGAAACATTCGATCCTCAAAGAGATTCATGCAACTTTGATTGTCACAATAGATGATTGTCAAGTCCAACTCCTGACCAAATAACCCCATGAGCATCTTCCAAAGCCATATCGCCTCACAACTCATCAAATTGGTTCCCATGTACTCGGCCTCCACAGAACTAAGTGCCACTGAATTCTGCCTCCTCCTGAGCCAAGAAACAACTTCCAATCCCAAGCTAAAGCAACATCCTGAGGTGTTTTCTTTGTCCACTGCATTGCCTGTCCAATCGAAATCCGTGTAACCCACCAATTGCACTCCATCATCTCGAATAGACCTAAGTCCATACTCCATTATGCCTCTCAGATACCTAAGGACATGATTCGTTGCTATCCAGTGCACCCTCCTCTATTCTACCATGTAATGGCTAAGGGTGTTCACAAAAAAACAAATATTCGGTTGGATGTTGACCATATACATCAAAGAACTAATCAACTGTTTGTACACCGCGAAATCAACCAACTCTAACTCAGAAACATTCAGCTTCTTCAAGTTGGTGATCATGAGCGTAGTCATAGGCTTGCAGTCCTCCATCCCGAATTTCCTGAAAATCTCAACTGCATATTTTCCTTCAACAAGGAAAATCCCACCTTCACGTTGCCATATCTCCAATCCTAGAAAATAGTGCATCAATCCCAAGTCCATCTCAAACTCCTCAGCAAGGTCCCTCTTACATCTTGCTATGAGCTTCTTAGATCCTGTCAAAAACAGGTCATCCACGTACGTCGTATAGTACAAGAATGAATGGATCATCACCAACCAACAAGAAGTACAGGTTAGAATCTACTTCACTCTTAACGAAGCCCATACTCAACAAATAACTGTTGATCCTGGAATAGCAAGCTCTAGGTGCCTGCTTGAGTCCATACAGAGCCCACTTCAACTTGCACACATGAGAATCCTTCCCATGAACCTCAAAACCCCGAGGCTGCTATATATACACGTCCTCCTTATTCACCCCATCGAGGAACATTGTCTTCACATCCATATGATGTATCCTCCACCCCATCTCTAAGGCAATAGACATGACAGCTCTAATGGAAGTATATCTGATAACAAGAGCAAAGGTCTCCTCATAATCAACTCTCTCTTTCTGGGAGAACCCCCTTGCCATGAACCTTAGCTTGAACTTCCCCACACTACCATCTGTAGTATGCTTGATCTTACAAATCCACTTGGAGCTCGCCACTTACTTTCCCTTCGGACTAGGCACTATATCCCACACATCATTCTTCGTGATGGAAGAATACTCCACGATGGCATCCTTCCAGACTAGCTTGTCTGCAGCGTCCTCAAAGCTGGAAGGCTCAAAATCAATAATGTTGCTTACTAATGCCATACAATTGGAAAATCTTTGCGGTGGTTCGCTTGTCCTGACTGAAGTCCTTGGAGAATGCGCTAGGTCATGTGCCTCCTTCAAGGTTTGCTCTGCCCACTTTGGTTGTTTCTTCCTAGAAGATTCGATCGAGGTGAATTAAGCATCCTGCTCCTCATGATCATGTCACTCACCCTGCACACTAGTCGAAGTATATGTAACTTGTGATGGTTGTTTAACCTTTGTCCTTGGTGCCTCTTGCTCCTGAGTTTCTGCTTCAACTAGCATGGATCCACAAGACTTCCTGAAAGCCCTGTCCTCCTCAAATCTCACATCCCTCTACACCACTGTATTCTTCAATGTTGGAATGTACACCCTGTAGACTATTGAGGTTTTGTTGTACCCAACAAAAATGCCCTTCTCAGTTGTTGGCTCAAGTTTCATCTTTTTCTCAACTGGGACATGACAGTATACTATGCACCCAAAGATGCAAAGATGTCCAATCTCTGGTTTCTCTCCTGTGAATGCCTCTTCATAAGTCATCTTTCACAATACTTTGTGCAAGCTCTTGTTTTGTAGATAAACTGCAGTGTTGCAAGCTTTTGGCCATAAAAACATAGGCAGATCCTGATCATGCAGCATAGCCTTTGTTGCCCCAACGATCCTTCTGTTCTTCCTCTCAAAGACTCCGTTATGTTGTGGGTTATATGGGACTGTCAGCTCCCTCTTGATCCTAGCATCCACACAAAACTCCTTGAAGGCATTCAAGGTGTACTCGCCTCCATTATCTATTCTAAGTACCTTGATCCTCTTCCCATCCGGTTCTCCACGAGAGCTTTGAACTCTTGGAACTAGCAGAAGACTTCTCCAAATTCCTTGCTCTTCAAGAAATAGATCCAGATCTTCCTGGATTGGTCATCTATCAAGCTCACATAATATCTGAACCCTCCAATAGACATGGCTGACATGGGCCCACAAATATATGAATGGATCAAATCCAAGATCCCTATGGACCTATTATCACCTATGTCACAGGGTTCGCCGAACCCGAACCTCCAGGTTCGGAATTCGGCGAACCTAAAAAAATTTGCAAAGTTCGTTCAGGTTCGGCGAACCTAAATGCCGAACCTAAAATGAACCTAAAACGAACCCCAAAACGAACCTCAAACGAACCTTAAACGAACTTGAACGAAATAGTATATATCATTTTTCTTTTGACTTAGAAAAAATTTACTTTTTATTAAAAACAAAACATAAAAAATGATAGAACAAAAAATATGAGAAATGCTAATAAAAGAATATTTATTTTTCAACAACATTATTTTCTACTTCCTCAAAAGTAAGATTGCTTTTTTAGATAATACATTTGGATAAAATATTTGGCTTTCTTATTAAATTTCTCATAAATGATGATGATGGTTAACGTGTCTATTCAGACCAAACTTTGGTTTATTGGACCTAAAAAGACCAATTAATTAATTTGTTTTAAAACTGTATTCCTATGCTCATGATTAAGCTAATCCTTGATCTTTAAAGGTTCATTATTGTTTATTTTGAAATGATTTATGCTATAATTCATGATATAGAGTCTAGACTACACTCTGTGACTCTACAACAATACTAATTTCTAATTAGTGTGTAAATATATATATATATATATATATATATATATTTTGAAAAATGTATATAGACGAACCTATGCCGAACCCCATCCGAAGCCCATCTAAAAAATCGAACCTGAAGCTCGCCGAACCCAAACACAAACCCGAACCATGTGACATAGATTATCACTACTACTAAAGGTAGTCTTGGCGTACTTGCCCATGGCACACCCTTTGCGTACACTGTGATGGTCTATACTGAAGGAAGGCAAACCAATCACTTTCTCCCTGAGCACTTGGAGTGCTCCATGATGCAAATGTGCCATTCTTCTATGCCATAACTCACCATCATGACTGCAGTTGCTGCTCACCAAAGCACTGGCAGGTTCGAATTGGAGTCTGTACAAGTTGTTTTTCTTGACCCCAATTACTTTCGCCAAGCTAAAACTGGATCCCTTGGGATGGATGTAGACTTTCCCTTCCCAAAAAGTTGCCTCAAACTCTTTGTCCTCCAAGGTCGAAAACGAAATCAGGTTCTTCTGCAACCCTAGTAAAAATAGTACGTCCTTCACCAGTAATGCCTTCCCGGATTCCCTCAAAAACTTCAGTCATTGTGCCTGCTAGATTGTACTTGGTGTTGTCACCAAGTTCAATACAGAACTCAAAGCTTGCTCCTCTAGGCTGGTGAAATAGTCTCGTACTGCAGTCATGAGACATGAAGCACCACTGTCAATGTACCACACCACTGGACATTGAGCTAAAGAGACATGGAACAAGTAAAACATCCATATCAGCCACATGCTTATTGTCTTGTGAGATAGCCATATCACTGGTGGATATCCCATCCAACCAGTCCTTTGTCATACACGACAACAGAAACTTTTGCAATCCCTGCAGAACCTGCAACCCAGCCTTACAAAAAAACTTCCATAACTCATCCATCATTCATCTAACTGATTTTCTGATCTTCAAAGTTTAGGCTCTGATACCATGTTAATTTTAATAACCATATCTTATTGCAATTTATTCACTAATTTTTATACCGACATTTATAATGCATACATAAAAACTGAATCAAAAATTACAACACAATGATTACTAATGCACAGCGGAATAAAAATAAACAGTATCATACATAGTTGCACAAGATATAGCTTGGAAACCCCAATCCTCAGGAAAAACCAGCAAACAGTTTGTCTTTATTGCAGATTTGTTAAATAACACTTGCAACACCAGACTTTCGGATATTACACATCAGATCTTAGTCAACTCCTGACTCTCTTGCTGCAACTATGCCCAAACCCTAGCTTGAGTGAATCCCTCATTCCCAGGTCTTTGAGAGACTCCCTCTCTCATATCTGATCACTTACTAATCAACCTCTGTCAATGTGTCTCACTAACTCTCCCTCATACTCTTTTATAACATTTACTTTATGCAAATACCATGAGCTCAATACCATGGGCTAATTGACCTTTTACATAAAGTATTATAAAGCTTATTTTTTTACAAAAAGAGTTACAATTTGGGGATACTTCCACATGCTAGACACAAACCAACGTAGAAGCACCTATGCTCGCTACAAGCTTCAACACTTGCAACTTGCTCAGCACTTAATTTTGTAGTAATCACAAGAATATGGAACGGCAGTAGCCAAACAAATTAAGGGCCCACAAGAATTTTGTCTTGCATAGCTTATAACCTGAGAATGCCTCTTCTATGGTCTTTCCTTTGTTGTGACTAGTGCTCGTGCATCAAACCCAGCCTAGGGTTTAGGAAGATGAAGCAACATGAGAAAACTAATATAACATCCTCACATGGAGTAAGCAGACTTTATTCCACTCCCTATATGGTTCACAATGCACATGTACAGATTCCTTTTTGTGTTATGTCTTTTCATGGAACAGATCATCATCATCAGTATAGTTAAAATCACAGATATTATAGACAATTGCTAAAACTCAGATTAGCACTTGACCAAACTAATTGTAATAAATTTTCTCAAAACTTTTGGCAAACCAAAGACAGCCAAGCATAGCACTCAAGCAACAAACACTTGTATATTCAATAAGAAACTGGAGTGAAAAATGGATGCAAACATATGCAGCGGACTAGTGGAAGAAGTAGGGGAATCAACATCTCTGTAAGCATATGAAATAAAACTCATTTACATGGCATTGAGATTAAAAACTAGAGATGTGCATAGATGCAGTAAATTGTAATATAAACATAGCCTCTGAAAGAAAAAAGAATTAAAAGGAAACATAGATGCAAACCAATAGGGGCAGATAGTCAAGTGAGGGAACGGGAAGAAAAATGATCAAGCAAGATTACTCAATTAGCAAATAACTGTTGAAGATGAATAATTACAGATAATGAGCTTACCAGAACGACTTGGAGAAACTCCATTATTGATAGGATTACGTGCTTGGAAGCGATAAGGTGATGGAATCTTGAGAATGGGGCTGCCACTTGAAGTATGTTGTCCAAAAAGAGGCAAATGAGGTTTACGCCATAACCTCAAAATCCCTTTACGAAGGCAAGACAGAGCAAATATTATCATCATAAAGAACATAAATAGCACTGCTGTAAGAGCAGTTGGATCTAAATCAAAACGTCTTTTCTCAAAAATGTGAAAACTAGCCTGGCCTCCCACCCTCGACCGTTTAAATAACGAGGTTCCAGCTTCAAGCAATGCAGCACCTAAAGTCCAAGTAATGCTGCCAGACCCCACAACTACTTGTTGCTCCTTCAAATGCAAACCATCTCTCAGAAGAGATACCACATATGGAGCACGAAAACAATATTGTTCTATAAAAGGTTGTGGAACAACACTCTTCTTAGCATCTTGCCAAGTTTTAGAGCAGAACTCCTGACCCTTCTCTATAACATCATTAAATGAAGCAGCAGAAGATAGATTAAAAAACTTGAATACAACAAAGAACCCTGACATAGCATAGAAGTGCCCTTGAGGTTGTGGCTGATTATTACTAATAGCACAAGGATTTTGCTTGCAGTCTGTCCCTGCACTTGAATGTGACCAATCAGAGGAATTTACAGTTGACTTTGCTAGAGCTTCACATTCTTCCCAGTTGGGCACACCAATCAACTCAACTGCTACTCGAGAATCTTCTTTACTTATGTCCCTTCCACCAACCAGAGGACTTCCATCCTGGAGTAATAAAGAACACTGAGAACATGAATATTGCTGTCTATAACCAGCATGTAAGCAAGGATGATTGAGATGTAACTGATCACCAGAGAACTTCTCACTGCCAGTTCTTGAATTTTTTCTGAGTAGAAGTACAATTGACTTTTCAAAGGCATCATTTAGGCCATAACCTGTAAGAGAATATGCATTTAGATGGCGTTCCATTGTTCCAATACTCAGATTCAAGCCATTTTGTATTGATTCTTTAGATTCAAATGTGACCTGTAATGAGGAACCCCCTAAGTCAAGTGCACCAAAAGTCTCCAGCATTGGTATATTCTGCAATCTTCTCTTCATATAATTAAGAGCTACCCATCCAAAGTAAGCCTCTTCTACTCCGGTAATTATCCTAACCCAGTTTCTTCGACACATAAATGGAGATTCTTCTAGAATTGACCATGCCTTGTCTAGGATCCATTCTGAATCTGAAGTTGGCATTCTGCGAAGCCCTGCTGTGGCCAAAAGAAAAAGAGGGCTGTTTCTATGAGCATGAGCTGGTATTTGCTTTTCAGCCCACTGAAGCAGTGGTTCCATGGCCAACCTCAACCCTGATTCATTGTGTAATAGTTTATCAAAACCAGGTTCAGTTTCCATACGATGATAAGCTCGACCTTTCTGTTGCCCTGACCTGCCATCAGTTCCTTGAGGAAATGGGCGCAGCACCATCGGAAGACTTCCTTGACCTTTGCCATCATTCGGCACCCACTCATACACATAAACTCGGGTACCAGTGCTCCCACAGTCCAAAACTATAGAAAACTGTGATGCTTCTGTACTTAAATAAGATTTTAACCATCCAAATCCCACAATGATCAGAATCAGAAGCGTTATTAGAAGTAAAAACCCAACAGCTCCCTTTAACCAGCAATGATTTGTCCATGGTGTTGAAGGCAGGCCCTTATCCTTTGAAAAGCTAGTGCCTCCTCCTGTACCTTCCCTTGTTGATAAAGGTTTCGTCCGAAGAATACTAGCACCAATTCCGATTGCTAAATCTGTTTCTTCACTACCAACCTTGCGATATGTTGAAAAGTCTTGGAGAGACGATGAAAGACGCAGGCCGCCTGTCCTTCCATAGCCTGCCCATGCAGACCTGAAGGGCGAACCTAAGGGTGGCAATGCAGAGGATGAAACAGAAGATCCCGAAGCTGATGAAGATGCAGAGAAATGACTCAATGTTGCAGCAAGAACTGCAGTCACTCTGTCAAACCCCATTCAATCTTTCTTTTCAAGTTCTAATAGTGTGCCTTTCCAAGGCAGATTCTAACTCTAGATCTTGCCAAAGCACATATGCTCAAAACTAAAACAGAATGCTTTAGGTCATGTTTAGAAAAATCTGATGCTGCATGCCTGTAATAACTCTGGCCTGTATCCTGTTATCAGCCAAGCAGGAAACGGATTACAACTATGGAATGTTTACAATCTATTGACTATACAGAATTGAGATTCATAAACACACTATATATTATATCAAATATAAAAAAGTTAGCAAACATAACTATCCATGTCCATTTAAACAGTAGAACCAATCACAACAATTGCTTGAAAGCAGACAAGGATGAATACAATGCATTCAGGCGTGATCTTACGAAAGCTTGACCTTGAACTCAACTAAGATAGTTTCTTCTTCTCTTCCATCATTTAAAAATTGTCTGGATTATCCCGTTGTACGACATTATGAGACAAGCTGTACTTAGTACTCCCATTTTCACAAATGGAATAATAGATGGTGTTACCCCTCATATTGTACGAGGCCTAGTGATTTTCATCATACCACCTGTGATTTTCATCACAGCCCAGTTGCATTTGTAATTTTCATTACATATGTCAGAGGCTTGCAGGGTGATACTGATGGAGCATTTGATGAGCTAGCAGTACAATGTTGGTGCACACTTTCATAGAGATTACTTCCCTTATGACAGTTTATCTGTTGACCACCTTTGGTGGGTACGCTGAGGCTCTCTAATGGGAGTTTTGGTTGCACAGCTGTCCTACCTTTGCGATGGCCCCTGGTGCTCAGTTTAGAGATCAGATGGTGCTATCAGTTTGTGATTTTTGTTTTGGCACTTTAGTTGGAGGAGCATCATTTGCTCTCACCTTCGGATTGGTTGTCATGTTTGATGGTTCATGTAGTATACATTTCATTGATGGTTCATTTTTTTAATGGAAATTTGGATCGTTTTGATGTGATTCTCACCTTGCTGTGGAGTGGCCTAGATCATATGGGTTTTTGCAGCATTATGGTGTTATTATTGGTATATTCACTCGTCAATTTGTTGGAGCGCTCTACCTTTACACATTATTATATGTTGATCTAGCCCTCACATTAGCTAGACATTGGTGAGGTAAAATGACACTTGTTAGACGTTGGTGAGGTAAGATGACACTTGTTTCTCGTGGAGGAACGCCCTACACTAATGGCGAGAGTTTAGGAGGTAAGAGAGGGCATACTACTAGCAATTATACGATCGCTACACTCTAAAATTCTCAGAATACATTATATTAATAAATCAGTAACACCATACACACAAGGACAATGAGTTTTCAAGCAACATATGCTTGCTAAGGCCCTAGCATACTAGGAAAAAACACCAGCTAGCCTCAAGTAAATGATCAGAGGTGTTTTTTATTGGTACAATATCTAGTGAAAACACATCTCCAATATTGGACATACAATGACCATGACACATTTTTATCTATGTTGCACAAGTTTTTAGAATGCGGGAATGTGGCTACAAGTATCTGGAACGAAATTTGCAGAAAATGGCATGTCAGGCGCAGCATTAATATATATTAAAAAATAATAGATGATAAAGAAAATTAAAGATTAAAATATTTTTTAATTGTAATGTTTCCACATATATGACTTCTATAAAGCTCGGTGGGCGAGCTCAAGTGGTTGAGTGCTGTAAGGTGTGAGGAAAAGGTCTCGGGGTCAAATGCCTGGGTGGCTATACATTGATATATAAGGGCCTCACTTGATGTCCCCATCGGGTTAGCTCCGTAATCAAAGCGAGGGGTGAGGCCCCTTTGGATGGGCCCCCCGTGATTTCTTCCCATAGACATAGCAGCCCCCTGGGAGGTTTGTGAACCACACTTAAAAATATATATATAACTTCTGTAAAATAATACAAATATCAAACTTCAACTATAAAAAGTTATAGATATATAAATATTATTATATAGAATTATGCTTCTGCAATATATTAACAATAATGTATATCTAATATATATTTTATAAATAATTTAAATTTGTACCGTATAAATAAAAATTAACATATCAAAATAGTAAATTTAATGCCAAACGAACTTTAAAAATAGAAATGAAAAATACTAAAAACACTTTAGTGTTCTATGTAAACTAACATTAATAATAGCTTATAAATAATATGACACATGAACACAGGTCAAAAAGCACACATAAATACAAGTATGTGACATGGGACACATCAACCCCGTAAACAGGACAGGAAGACATGTTATATATAATATGTTATATATGAGTATGTGTGCACATGTTATATATTTAAATATTTTCACATATTATAAATACAAAAATGAAATATAAACATAAAGATCCAATTTTTTTAGAAATTACTAATTAGAATATTTACAAACAATGATAAAGCTAGTTACTACATCAATGAGGATCAAACACACAAGAAATTAGAATATTTAATACACGTCATTAAATAAAAGTTTTGAAATTAGAACCATAAACTGCAGTTTTTTCATTAAGTTATTTTGATGTTATCAAAATCAAAATGTATTAGATAGATACTGTTAAGTCAGTAATTGGTTTCTTCAATTTTTGTTTGATTTGCATTTTATTCCAATTTACTCATTTGCTTTAAGTTTGATTATTTGCTTCTTTTAGGAGAATTTTTGGTTGTTAGGTGAAATTAGGAACTTGGCCTTTATATTTTTGCTTTATTTTTTATCCTTTACATTTTGGAGGGGTTTTTAAAAGTCATTATATCAAATAATGGATTCACAAATGATATTCTGAGCATAGTCATTACTCAAACAGCTTTTAAACTTCGTGCAAAATGACAAAAAGTTGTAAAACAGCGATAAAATAGCGTTAATTTTATTCTGGTAGCGCAAATGGGAAAAAATAACTAAAGAGCGCTACAAGAATATCGCGACTCTCAATTCCTCCGATTTTTTAGCAAAAATTTGGCATGTTTTCGAATGATCAGTGACTAATCACGTGTTCTGGAGAGTTTGCTACGTGCTGTCTTAGGAATCATCATGAGAATAGGTGGTACTGGTTTCATATCGTGAAGAAGAGCGTGGTCATCATGAATTATAGAGCAGCTTATCACGACAGATGGTCGTTTAAATCAAGTTTAATCTGAGGAGAGTTACTTCTTATCTCTTTCTCAAAGCTGAGGAGTTAATGGAATGACGGTGCCTGCCTAAAAACACGGAGATTGCAGTTGCAAAGCCTAGTGGAGTTTTTCATAGTCGCACAGAAAACTAGGGCTTCTTCATCTTGACACCTGGAGTTAAATTGGACCTTGAAAGACACCTGTATCTTTCAGGCCGGTACTCAAACAGCATGAAGAGTGGTGCAAAGTATCTACAGTCAGGTATTCCACGATAAGCCAATATAACTGAAAATTTGGGGCTTTTTCGGTGGGGTTCGTTCTATCAAAATGGATCGAGGGAAGTGTTAAATTGTGCTCTTAAATGAAATTTCGGCCAAAGAAATAACTGCCTAAGACATTCTGAGATGCTCTGCTGAGTGTAGGACTGAAAAATAGCTCTATATTGAACTATTCATTTGCTGAAGTTTGAAAGAGGCTGGGTTGAAAACTGTGTAGGTTATAGTACTTAAACTTCACAAAAAGATCTGATACTTATACACAGTGGGACAAGTGCGTTGAATGGCTAAGATTACAGGGAGACCTAGTTTCATTTTTGATACTAAGGCTACAGGAAACATAATGTGAATAGATTGCAAATTGTCCTGTTTTTCTTATCCAACAGACAAGCAGTCTCCAGTGAACCTGAGAAGCTAGTAATTGATACCACATTTGCAAAGTCTTACTATGCAGAAATTGTTGATAGGTGATACAAAAAGGGTTTGAAGATTAATTTTGGTATTAATACACAGGGGTAAGAATACATGCAGGGGATGGACAGCCATTAGAACAATTAAATTGAATGACAGTCATCAGTTGCAGTGTAGAGTCTGGAATACTTCAAATGATCTAAGTCTCTTATACTTGTAATAAAACCCAGCATGTATTAAGAAAACAAAAAGAGCAGTCAGAAAAGATTAAGGAGAGTTGTTTTTGAAACCCGAGAGATTTGAAAAAGAAACATCAGCTGTCAGGTTATCAATTGAATCCTATAAGTCATACAGTTTCCAGCAATTGAAGACAAATGGGTAAGAGTGGCAAGGTGAATAGAGCTGAACCTACTGATATAGGTTGGATGGAGAAACTTCCAGGGTGTGTTGAACTTTTCCAGCAAGCTGGCTGGCTGGACTTCTTCAAGAGAATCGATGGATACAATTCTGAAGTCTCCCATCAATTTGCTAAAAGCTACAAGCAGGATATAATAGTTTTTAACACTTTAAAGTTTAAACTGACAGTGGATTTGGTTGAGAAGGCTACAGGAGTGAAGAATGAAGGAGAGAAGTGGTTTAAGAAGCTGCCCTTCACCTTTGAGGCCCAGAGGTTTTTGTTGCCTGATGTTACCCCAGATTGGAACAAGGGCATAGTGATCCACAAATTCAGAAGTGAATGGGTAGAGCCCATCAGAGTTTTGCAGAGTTATATAACATGTGAGGGCAGATATGCTTTTGTTTTCAAGTACCATTTCAGATTTTTACAACATATGGTGGAGGTGTCCAAGATGAGTCTTCCCTTCTTCCTGTACAAAAGCCTGCAGAAAATGTCCAGTAGGGTTAAAGGGCATGAAGACCATACATCACAATCTATTTTTCACCATGGTCTAATCAAATTGATCATTAGTACTGTTTTGCAAAAGGAAGGCAAAACTTGGGACTTTTTTCTTTTCTGGTCAGGCTTTCAGGTCAAACAAGAGGATCGGCAGCCTAAGAGGCAAGCAGACAAAGGGAAGGTACTAATAAGGAAATTAGGTCAGAAGGAGAAAACTGAAGATAAAAAGGAGGTGAAGCCTGAAGAAGACTCAGAGCCTGTGAAGACTAAAAGTCAAATGCCTTCAGCTGGTGTTAAAGAGGAGGTTGTTGTACATGAAGAGGAGTTGCAGACCAAGCAGAAGAGTCCTATTACCATTCTGTCAGATGATGAAGGATATTTATTAGAAGAAGATCAGCCTATTACTAAAACTGAAGATAGGGCTGAAACCTGCAGAGCATTCTCCACTTTAGAATTTAAAACAGTCAAACCTAATAAGAAGAAGAAAAGGATTGAAGTGATGGCCCCATATTGGAGGCCTAAAACCAGGCCAACGAATAAGCTAAGATGGAATATGAAGAAGCTGCTCAATCCTAAATTGAATTCCAAGCAAGTGACTGTCCTGAATGATATTTCCTCAGGTGAAGAACCAAAATTTGACACAATGAACATTAAAAGCAAGGGAAAAACAGTTGCCAAAGCTTCCTCTTCTCATCCTGCAAAAGTAAAAGGATCATCACAGTCAGTAAAGGAGTTAAGGCAGCCCGAGTCTGAATTGTTTGCCATATTTCTTGAAATAAGAAATGAACTTTTAAAGCAACAGAAGGAAGAAAAAGCTGAAGTACCTCCTGTTGAAGATCAAGAATGGGAAGATGAAGATGAACTTATACTTAGGCAAGCAGGTATTCTGAAAGACCCTAATATTCCTGTTGTTTCCACAGACCTGTTAAATAAGGATGCAGACATTTTTAAGAGGTTTGACATACCTGAGATGCCCAGTTATGAACAAGAGATCATGACAGGAAGGTCAGTTGATTCAGATAAAGAAAACTTGCAGAAAATTATTAAGCAGTACAAACAGCAGATGAACTATATGCAAGAGATCAATGAGGGGCTGATGATGGCTAACAGAAGGCTTAGAGAAGATCTTCAGGATGTCAATGACCATTGTCAGGAGCTGACAGCAGTATCTAAAGAGGTTCTAAAGAGAAAAAGAACCATTGACTTGCACTGTACAGAGTTGGAGAAGACAGTCAAGGACTTGCAGCAGAGAAATGAGGAGCTCACCAAGAAGATAACTGACATGGAGCAGGAGCAGAGGCGAGCTGAGAAGAAAGCTCAAGCATTAGATGGCATTGCTCTGCTAGCTGAGGCAGCAAAAGATCTATAAGTCAGTTGTTCAATCAGTTATTTGTTATCTTTTTGAGAAACATATTAGTTAGTGTTTACTATTTTTAGAAAATGTCATGTTTTATAATATTGTACATTTTACTTTATCTCATCGAGCTGATGGAAGGCAGTTAGGGTTAGATCCCTAACTGATTTTGTAAAGAATAGTATTTAGAGAGGTTAGAAAGTCATTGAGAGGGTTCGATTTTTGGGATAGCTTCAAAAGGTCTTCAGACTTGTTCATGAGTTAAGTATTAAAACTCTTGTATGCATTTGATGATAAAATTATGAGATATATGACACTTTTCACCCTTCAGTTCTGTGTTGGCTTCATTGTTCAGCTTGTTTAGTTGCTTAATTGATATACTCATTACTGGTTTATGTTTATATGCTGGTGATGCTTGTCTTTTATGAATGAACTTCAATACTGTGTTCTATTGGATCTTGTTGAATATATTATGCATCTTTGTCTTCTTTTGTTTATGATTCAGTTATTACTTTGCTCATGAGTGTATTCCCTGTCCTTCCCCAAAGTTTATAACCAAGAAAATACATCAGAAACCCTAAACCTAGTTTGTTTTATTGAGTTTTAATTGAAATTGTGTTGGCTTGTTTCTTTGGCTTTGGAAACAATTTCTGGCACAAACAGATACAAAGACACTGATACTATAGGTGGGAATGCCAATGGCAAATGCAATATATATAGATACCAAAACTATAGTTGTAAGAATCTAATAGCTTGTCACTGTCAGTAGTCTTCCTCCATGTCAAAATCATCAAAATCACCACCACTACCACTACCACTGCTCTTTCTCCAATCCTCCTACTCTATATCCAATCCAAGATCTGCATTTGCTGGTATGGAAGATGACCCCTCGAGGATCACCATCATCAAAAGTGATATGCTTTAGTGTCGGTCCATTACGATCCAAGTTCGCTAATGCCAACTTAACACTATTGTCCAAACCTCATTAGAAAACACATAATTTTGTGCCTTGGTGTCCGTTGCATCAAGAAACATTTAGGACACATGCCCATGAGGAACATGTCATGTTACTTAGCTTATGAGGCTATTGTAGCTCATGTTTATTCCGACTGCTACTTGAGTTCTGCTAAGACAACTCCCCACATCCCCTGAAGTCGGCATGGCCTATCTTTGTAGCTCATCTTTGTTCCCACTGCTACTTGAGTTTTGCTAAGACGACTCCCCTCATCACACGAAGTTAACGTGACCCATCTTTGTAGCTCATCTTTGTTCCCCCTGATACTTGAGTTCTGCTAAGACGACTCCCCACATCACATGAAGTTGACGTGACCCATCTTTGTAGCTCATCTTTGTTCCCCCTGATACTTGAGTTCTTCTGAGACAGCTCCCCACATCCCATGAAGTCGACATGACCCGTCTCAATCTCTCCCCCATGCTCATAGTTCGACATTTAGAGACACCCCATTGGTCTAAGCCTATGTTGATGACAGGGCACAATGAAAGTTATATTGCATCCATAGAGAAAGAGTTGAATAAGGGCTTTGTGATGACATATTTGGGACACCTTCACTACTACCTGGAAAATGAAGTGATTCAAAATCCCAAGCAAAGAAAGTTGGAAGATTTGTTGTAACTCTTATGGTGTATGTAGATGATCTTTTGATAACAAGGAACAATGAAAGCTATATTGCATCCATAAAGAAAGAGTTGAAGAAGGGCTTTAAGATGACATATTTGGGACACCTTCACTACTACTTAGGAATTGACGTGACTCAAATCCCAAGTACATATTCATCTCCCAAGAGAAGTGTGTTGCAAAGTTGTTGAACAGATTTGGCATGATAGAGTGCAACACTCACACTACTTTAATGTAACGGAATTTGAAGCTCACATCAAAAGAAGAAAATAATTTGAGGATGCAACCAAGTACAAACAGCTTGTGGGAAACCTAATCTATCTTACCACCACCAGACTAGATATTTCATTTAATGTTGGGATCCTTTCCAAGTTCATGCAAAAATCTTGTGAAGGACATTGGTCTGCTGCCAAAAGAGTTCTAAGATACTTGAAGGGGTGTAATGTACCAGATTCGAAAGAGCAAATATATTTGTGTTTTTATGATATTTTTACACACAAATCTAAGATTTTACAACCACAATTACAGCTCCACACATAGAATAACCAACAACTCAAATTTGGCACAATGTGAGAAAAAACCCTATTGTATTTTATTATGAATGGATGGCCACACAACAACAATAGTAATGGCTGCTATAGCAGCTGCAAATACATATAGAAATCTAATGCAAAAGCCAAGAGATGGCTGCCAACATGAAATAGAGAAAGAATGGGGAAAATACAACTTCAACCGGAAGATCTACCTTCACAAGTGCGCCCTCCACAAGCAAATGGTAGCTTCAACTAATGGATCCTCCTTCGCAAGTGCGTCCCCAGCCGTATAGAAATGGTATACAACCAGTAGAGATGGCTGCAAGAGAATGGAACAACCACTGGTGCGTTCTTCTTAACTGAAACCCCCGGATCTGGTAAATGGTCATATCTGGGGAAACAGAAACCTTTTTTGGTGAAATATCCCAAATCCCGATATTTTCTAATTCTAAGCAAATACGCTAATACAACCGGGCATGCAAACTGCCAAGCAAAAATCCCTATTTTATAGCAAAAATTAGGGTTAGGATTTGTAGGATAGAATGAACACTTACCACTGATAAGCTGGCTGGTCTGCTCCTGAGAGAGTATGCATGCATCAAGAGTTGAATCGAAGATGAACTGATATCTTCTGCTTCCGGTGAAACCCCAGCAACACGAACCCCAGATCAGCTAAGGGTGACGTTTTCAGTGAAGGAGGTGTCCGATGAAGCTGTTGATTTGCAGGACTAATAGCCTTCCCGTGCCGGAGAGAATGCCAGGCACATGTGGCAGTTATGAGGTCTCTAGGCAAGCTAGTGAATTGTTCTAGAGGTGCAGCTACTCACGCCCCCCCTGATCCCGAAATGGCTGATAACTGCTCAGGATGAGCACGATCAGATCTGATAATCACCGGGTACTGGAGTAAGATGTCGATGATGAGAATTGTGCCTGGGTTTCGAAGTAAAACTGAGATCTGAAGACCCAGGGAATGATTAGGGCTTTCTGGCTGAAAACCACTTACGGCTGCACACGTGTCCCTACAACAATCTCTGCAGTATACTGGATAACTATGAATGAATGGAAGAGCAAATGGTGAACCTGTATGGCTTACCCTGAATGAGACTAGGGCAGATATCTCACTGCTGAAAACCCTTGTATGGCTTACCTAGGGAATGATTAGGGCTTTCTGGCTGAAAACCCCTTACGGCTGCACACGTGTCCCTACAACAATCTCTGCAGTATACTGGATAACTATGAATGAATGGAAGAGCAAATGGTGAACCTGTATGGCTTACCCTGAATGAGACTAGGGCAGATATCTCACTGCTGAAACCCCGCTAGCTGAAGACGCTGTCTCCAACCCCAATTGCTATGCTGCTATTCAAGAGCTCCAAAATAATAATCATCAAAAGTGAGTCTCCTTTCACTTTATCTTCTTTTTATAACTTTCAACTGCGAAAACCCTAATCTTTGACCTAATTAGGTCACTTTATTTTCTAATTTGTAGTTGACTCGCATGCATGCACATGGAGACTTAAATGAGTGCATGCATCATTAAATATGGCTTAGATGGCATGCATGATGGTGGCTTTTGGCCTTGGTGGCCCTTCTTGACCTAATGGTGATAACATGATGATGCCCTAGATTTTCTATAGATGGCATCAGTCTTTAGATGATTCCCTAACTGTCAGTAACCACTTGAACCCACAGGAATCACATAGGTTAGCGGTTTTGGTCCTCAATGCCTAATCATATGAGGACATTACAGTCCTCCCCGCTTGAGATTGCTTGTCCTCAAACAACTGCAAACTGGGATGCTACAATACCTGTTCACCTTCCCATGTGGCATCCTCTGGTGGTAGTTCCTTCCACTGAACCAAGTAATCCCTAATTACCATGTTCCTAAGTTTCCTTTCTCTAGTCTATATGATCCGTTCAGGAATCAGTATCAGCAGTCCTTCATCATCTAAAGAAGGTAATTCTGTTGATGGAGCGATGTATTTCCCAAGGGTCTTTTTCAGGTTGGACACATGGAACACATTGTGAATTTTACTTTCCTATGGTAGCTCTAGTTCATATCCCACCTCTCCCACCTTCCTGATTATTCTGTAGGGTCCATAGAAGCGAGGTTTTAACTTTTCTGCTCCTTTCTTCTTAAGCAAAGACTGTCTGTAAGGTTGGAGCCTTAAGTATACCAAATCCCCTACCTCAAAGCTCCGCTCAATCCTGTGTTTGTCTACATATAACTTCTGCTGATTCTGGGTTGTCTGTAAGTTTTCCTTCAAGATTTTAAGAATATCTTGATTGTCCTGTATCCAACCCTTTGCCTTAGGAGCCCTACTGTCACCAAATGCCAAATCTGCATAGTCCAAGGCCTCGTAGCCATATAATGCCTCAAAAGGAGTCATCCTAATAGACATGTGATAGGTAGTATTGTAGCAATACTCCCCTAAGTGTAGCCATTTGATCCAGGTTTGCTGCTGCCCTGTTACGTAGTTCCTCAAATATCCTTCAATCTACTTGTTGACTATTTCAGTTTGTCCATCGCTCTGGAGATGATAACTCGTGCTGGTAGCCAGTTCAGTGCCCACTAATCTGAATAGTTCCTGCCAGAAGGCACCTGTGAATCTGCTATCCCGATCACTAACAATGGTCTTAGGTAACCCATGTAGCTTGAAGACCTCCCTGAAGAATAACTCCGCTACTTGCGTTGCAGAGTAATCTGATGATATAGAAAAGAAATGTGCAAACTTGGTCAATCTGTCAACTACTACATATAAACAATCTCGCCCTTGGACCTTGGGCAACCCTGTAATGAAGTCCATAGAGACGCTTTCCCACTTCTGTTCTGGAATTGGTAGTGGCTGAAGCAACCCTGCTAGATGGATGTTCTCAATCTTGTTCTGTTGACAGATGCTACATTCCCGTACGTGCTGCATAACTTCCCCCTTGAGGCCCTTCCATGAGAACCTCTCTCGGATCTATCTGTAGGTCTTCAAGAAATCCTGATGTCCTGATAATGGAGAGTCATGTGTTGCCTGAATGATCTTTTTCCTCAACATGGATTCTGGGACGAGGTATATCCTGTTCTTGTAATAGATGATGTCATCAACAATCCTGTACCTGTCATCCTGAATTTGTCCATCCAATAATTCGCAAGCGAATTTATTTTTGGAGTATTATACTAAGAGAAGTGCCCTCCAATCTATGGATATACTCCTGAGAGATAGTGAGACGAGACGCCTGGATAATGCATCAGCTACTACATTATTCTTACCTTTTACATACTCGATCTCGAAATCATAAGCTTGTACTTTGCTGACCCATTTTTGCTAATGCTCATTCAGTTCCTTTTGCTCCAGGAAATACTTGAGGCTGTTATGATCTGTTTTGATTTTGAACTTACTGCCCACTAGGTACTGTCTGAATTTCATGAGAGCATGTAAGATGGCTAGCATCTCTTTGTCATATATGGAGTAGTGGCGCTCGTAGTTCTTCAATTTACGGCTCTCAAATGCAATAGGGTGATGATTTTGCATCAATACTGCTCCTAACCCTTCCCCTGAGGCATCACATTCTACTACAAAGGGTTGTGAGAAGTCTGGTAATGCTAAAACTAGACAGGAACTCATAATAACTTTCATCTCCTCGAAAGTTTTATGTGCTAAGTCTGTAGAGGTGAATGCTCCCTTCTTTGTGAGATCCGTGAGGGGTGCTGCAAATTGGGAGAATCCCTTAACGTACCGTCGGTAATAGGTGCACAATCCTAAGAAACCTCTCAATTCTGTGACTGTTTTTTGCGCGGGCCAATCTCTGATAGCTCGGATTTTCTCCATGTCAACCTGTACTCTTTCGTCATTGATTATGTGCCCTAAGTACAGCATTTCCTTCATGCCAGATTCACACTTGGACATCTTCGCCTAAAGCGATTGTTCTTCTAGAATGCTCAGTACTTCGTCCAGGTGTTTCAGATGCTCTTCCCATGTTTTGCTGTAAATCAAAATGTCATCAAAGAATACTAGTAAAAACTTACGTAGCTGAACTCTGAAGGTATGGTTCATGCATGACTGGAAAGTGGTTGGAGCATTGGTAAGTCTGAAGGGCATGACCAAAAACTCATAGTGACCATAGTGACAGGGAAAAGCTGTTTTGGAGATGTCTTGGTCCCTTACTCTGATCTGATGGTACCCCAAGTGAAGATCAATCTTGGAGAAGTAATTGGCTCCCCGGAGTTCATCCTTGAGTTCATCAATTCTAGGGATGGGATACTTGTTCTTAATGGTCTTTTTGTTGAGTGCTCGATAGTCGATGCACATTCGCAGTGTACCATCCTTCCTCTTGACCAATACTACTGAGGATGCGAAGGGGCTAGAACTGGGCCGAAAATATCCAAGCTCCAGTAATTCTTTAATTGTTTTCTCGATCCCATCCTTGTATCTTTTGGGATGTCAGTAAGGAGTGGTGATGACTGCTTGCGTCCCCTCCTCTAGCTCAATAATGTGTTCAAAGCCTCGTTCTAGCGGTCTACCTGATGGAAGGTCCCGAAAAACCTTTTCATGCTTCTATAGCAAGGCCTGAATGTCACGTGGGTGTCGTGTGCTGGTTTTTGGGGGTTTCCTAAAGGTGACCAAACATTCTGCAGCCCATTCTATATCATCCTGTCGGAGGACTGCCTCAAAACTACCCGTCTGCCGTCTGGCCCTGGAACTCCATTTCCATTGCCCTGTAGTCTGTAGTGTATTTCCCTATGGAATAAAGCCACTGAACACCCAATACTACATGAGTATCTGATACATCTACTACATAGAATGAATCTGTCATCTGATAGTTACCTAAGGTGACATTCAATTTTGGAATCCAGCAGTTGCACTCCATGCTGGAGTTCCCAGCTACTGCTACAGCGAATCCTTCAAACTTCTCGGTCTGAATACCTCTCTTGGCTACCCAAGCAAAGTCAATGATTGCTCCCCCATCAATCAATACTCCTACTCTGTGACCCTGTACTACTCCTCTGACCCTGAGAGTATGGAATCTTGTTACTCCAGATAATGTAGCAATGACTCCCTTTGGTGCATCACCCTGGTGTGATTCTTCCTCAGCTGCCCGTAGTTCTTCTGTGGCTTCCTGCTCATAGTCATCCTCATCACTGTCTAAATATACCTCGATGTAGTGAGCCTTCGCCTTCCCTGCACACCTGTGTCCTGGTACCCATGGTTCCTGACAAGTGAAACATAGTTTCTTCCTCCTCAAGACTTTCCTAGTGTCCTCGTCTAACCATGTTTTCTTGGGAACATCCTGCTGGAAAGGTTTCTTATCCTTGTCCCTAACAGGAAAGTTGGTTTTGAGCGGGAACCTGTTCTTGGGGACTAAATCCTGTAGATCTCTGGCTCTGCTAATGGCATCCTGCAGAGTGAGGGGTTTGTAGGCTTTCACCCATCCCCGTAGTGGCTCTGTTAGGGCCTTAGTGAATAATATAGTCAACCTGCTCTCTGACACATCTGTTAACATGACCGCTATCCTCTGGAATTCTGAGATGAAGGCTTCTGCACTACCTGTCTGTTTGAGTTGAGCCAACTCCTTGAAATGTATCTCTAGATCCTTCCTGTCAAACCGCTCCATGAGCTTCTGAGTGAACTCACCGTAGGAGTGTATGGTGTTGTGACCCAATGTCACCAATCTGTGGTACCACCACTCGTGAGCCTCTCCGTCCAAGTGGAGTGTAGCGAATTTAATGGCATATGTCTCTGTCATGGGATTAAGTTGGAAATAGGTATCCAACTTCTGAACCCATATCCTCGCTGAACCTCCGCGAGTCCCATCAAAGTTTGGGATGGTCAACCTGTCCAAGGTCTTCTGCAACTCATAGTTGTGATTGAATGCCTTGTTGAAATTCCTGGGCCTGTTCCTACTCTTCATGTTGCAGAAATCCGAAAAAGACATGGCGGCATGAAACTCATCCCCTAAGTCTCTATATTCCTACAAGTAAGCCCCAAAAGATTCGCTATGTTCTACTTGCATGACTGGACCACCTACTGTATCTACCAAGAAGTGAGGCATGGTAGGCCTGTTGGAAGGTCTGCTATATATGTGCGGTGTATTCTGTATATTAGTGTACGCAACCTTTCCACTGCTGCTTGTAGATCCTCGATCTACCAGTGAGGGAGGTGTATTGTTGATACCTGTTTCTAGTTTCGCAGATAATCTGTTGATTGCATTGAGTACATCTCTTTTCCCTTTGGCTAAGTCTTGCAATGCAGATACTAAGTTGTGAAACTCCATCTTGTCCTCCTCTTCTCCCGTTCCTTTTCCCTTATCAGAGTTTATACTTGTTTGCTCCATGTCTGGGTTGATATCCTCTAGTTGGATATCCTCAAATTCCCTTGTGTATCTACTCTTTCTTCTCCTATAGGTTACAAAAGGGTCTCCTTCTGTATTCATCTATGTCTCATTTCATAAGCCCACAACTGGCCAAGAAGATAGCTCTAATACCACTGTAATATCCCAAATCCCGATATTTTCTAATTCTAAGCAAATACGCCGATACAATCGGGCATGCAAACTGCCATGCAAAAATCCCTATTTTATAGCAAAAATTAGGGTTAGGGTTTGTAGGATAGAATGAACACTTACCACTGATAAGCTGGCTGGTCTGCTCCTGAGAGAGTATGCATGCATCAAAAGCTGAATCGAAGATGAACTGATATCTTCTACTTCCAGTGAAACCCCAGCAGCATGAACCCCAGATCAGCTAAGGGTGACATTTTCAGTGAAGGAGGTGTCCGATGAAGCTGTTGATTTGCAGGACTGATAGCCTTCCCGTGCCGGAGAGAATGCCTGGCACATGCAGAAGTTCTGAGGTCTCTAGGCAGGCTAGCGAATTGTTCTAGAGATGCAGCTGCTCACGCCCCCCTGATCCTGAAATGGCTGATAACTACTCAGGATGAGCACGATCGGATCTGATAATCACCAGGTACTGGAGTAAGATGCCGATAATGAGAATGGTGCCTGGGTTTCAAAGTAAAACTAAGATCTAAAGACCCAGCGAATGATTAGGGATTTCTGGCTGAAAACCCCTTACGACTACACACGTGTCCCTACAACAATCTCTGCAGTATACTGGATAACTATGAATGAATGGAAGAGCAAATGGTGAACATGTATGGCTTACCCTGAATGAGACTAGGGCAGATATCTCACTGCCGAAACCCTGCTAGCTGAAGACGCCGTCTCCAACCCCAACTGTTGTGCTGCTATTCAAGAGCTCCAAAATAATAATCATCAAAAGTGAGTGTCCTTTCACTTTATCTTCCTTTTATAACTTTCAACTGCGAAACCCTAATCTTTGACCTAATTAGGTCACTTTATTTTTTAATTTGCAGTTGACTTGCATGCATGCGCATGGAGACTTAAATGAGTGCATGCATCATTAAATATGGCTTAGATGGCATGCATGATGGTGGCCTTTGGCCCTGGTGGCCCTTCTTAACCCAATGGTGATAACATGATGATGCCCTAGATTTTCTATAGATGGCATCAGTCTTTAGATGATTCCCTAACTATCAGTAACCACTTGAACCAACAGGAATCACATAGGTTGGTGGTTTTGGTCCTCAATGCCTAGTCAAATGAGGACATTACATGCGTCCCCAGCCTTATAGAAATGGTATACAACCAGTAGAGATGGCTGCAAGAGAATGGAACAACCACTGGTGCGTTTTTCTTAACTGAAACCCCCGGATCTGGTAAAATGGTCGTATCTTGGGCAAACAAAAACCTTTTTTGGTGAAATAAAAAGTGTTTCCAATTGGAAACGGCGCAATGGAATGGGACTCACAGCCGAGAAATGCAAAGAAATATCTGGACCAGAATATCATTTTCAGCCCCATCAATACCAGTTCAATATTTAGAACACCCAGAGCAGCAAAACTTCCAAACCAACACTAAAAAATTCCAAACACGCCCAAGCAAAACCAAACCAACGCAAATGTAATCCCAAACACTGTCAAATCATCTATCCTGCAAGAAAACACTCAACGCACTCCAATAAATGATGCTCTATAGAGAAATTTGAATGACCTCTCCTCTCTACCAGCTAGGGTGGAATCTTTCACCACCAAAATCAGTTACAAATGCAAGGGGCACATCACCCAAGCTCGAGAGCTCTCCAATTCGAAAATCAAATGACCAAAAGTTCTCTCCAAAGGCACCAAAGGATGAGGGTTCTCTCCAAAGGCACCCCCGCATCCTTTGGATTAAACTTCTTGAGACCTTCCACATTCTTCTCAAATATTCTCTCAAAAATAATTAAGAAATTCTTTTTTATGAGAGAATAATTTTTTATGACACTTTAACTCCCTCCATTTGCTATTTTAGGCCTAGTGGGGAGTTACCATGAGATTCCTCACTCCTTGGAATGTCCACCATCTTCAAATTCGTCATCCTTGGATAATTTTAGTCAATTAGGAGTTACATTTAGATTCCCTCCTCGGGATGATCACCACTCCATGTGTCTGCCTTCCTTGGCTAAATTTAGTCAATGGGGAGTTACAACCTTCTAGATGCCTCTATCATAAGATTCTTGCCATGTCACACTTTCAAAAGACCCATCAACCTTCACTAATGCACCTCCCTTGGCTTGGATGCCTCCTAATTCATGAATTGACATTATTCCATGACCCACATCACCCCTTTTACCATTATTCAAAGATTTACAAGGTGACTTTAGGCCATTGAAGTCCCTAATCTAATTAATTTTCTGCTCGAACTCATAGGAACTATATGGATTAGCATAATGGTCCATAGTGAACTTATGGGGACATTACAAGTGGACTCAAATATTCTAAGGTGGATGAATTCAAAATTATTGGGTATTCTGATTTAGACTTTGATGGAGACAAATAAACTAGAGTGTCTACTTCATGCTACCTTATGAGCCTTGAATCAGCAGTTGACTACTGGAGATCACTCAAAGGAGATTGTGTGGCTCAGAAAAATACTTGAAGATTTGCAAAAGAAACAAGAGAATTCCACTCCCCTACTGATCGACAACACTTGTGCAATCAAGTTGGCCAAGAATCCCAGATTCCATGATCGAACCAAGCACATCAACATTAAGTACCATCTAATTCGATATTATGTAGAGGCCAAGACAATTCATTTGAGACATTGTTCCACAAATGAGCAAATTACGAACATCTTCATGAAAGTACTTGGAAGAGAAAAGCTTGAAATATTCAGATTCTAGAAAGATGCTTGGACACCCAAACACCCCTTCAGATTAAAGAAGAGGAATGTTGGAAACCTAATCCACAAGGATTATGGTTCCATGTAAATAATGTAAATAGTTTTCATTTTTTAATAAGAAGAGGAAGAGTCTTCAAGAATTGCAACGGACCTTTTGGAAGATGAAGTCCAAAGGTCCTTCTATATTGTATAAATAAAAGAGTTACGCTCAATGCAAATACATGAATTTAAGAGTTACTCCTACTGTGAAGAAGAGTAATGAGTTTTCTAAAATGCAGGCCCTTGAAAAGAAGCACTAATTAAGAAGGTTAAGAACTTAAAGCAAGGAAAGATGAGCAAACATAAAAATGATAAAAATGGTTAGTGTGGAAGGTGGGAGATGGGACTAGAGTTAAACTGGGTGAAGATCCTTGGGTTAGGAGTGGTTTAAACTATAAATTGCCAGAGGATACGATAGGAAAATTAATATATGATGGATTATATTTACCTAAGCCAAATTGTTGATGGAGAAAAAACAAACTTTTGGAAACAAAATGGATGCAAGTTGAAGGATTAGGGTTGAAGGGGGAACAAGTTTAGAAATGAAATGGGTATTTGGTCAATTTAAGATCAAGTCATGTAAGACTAATAGAACAAAAGTATAAGTTAGTGTGGTCTCTGAATCTAGTGGGAAGAAAATATACTCCAAATTGGGGTATAAAGTTATCAAGGAGAAAGAGATTGAGCAAGAACTCTGCTAGTGGTACATAGATTTATGGAAATTAAAATGTCAAATGAAGACAAGAATTTTTATGTGTTTTTTTGTTTAAAAACGGAGTTCCTACTTCGGATTTAAATCAAATGAAGCACTAGCAAGGGCCAGGAAGGTGTACACTTTGCAAGATATGTGAAGAAACCATCACTTCCTTGTTTATAGAATGCCCTTTAACTGTTATTGTCTAGGAAGAAATGGAATGAATTATTGGTTTTAGAAATATGAGAGGGGGTACTTTAAATGAGTGTTTGAAGACTTGGTGTGGGAATATAAATTTGAGATGATGTGGAGCTTTGCTTGTCATATGCATGGGGGGGTGATTAGCAACGAATATAGGTCTTTTTGAAGATAAGAATATAACTTCACAACTATGTTCATCACAAGGTTTGAGTATCCTAGGAAGTTTTAAACAAGTAAAGGAAGTAAAAAGACCTAGGGTGGTTGTACCTGAACATATTAATAAATCAAATCCATGGGCTTATTTTGATGATGCATTGAAACGTGAGCCAAAAGCTCTCTTTTTTTGTAACTAGGGGAATCGACAACTGGGGCTGCATTGGTACTCGCGTGACACGGGGTCCAGGGATCCATTCCCGCTACCACTATACCCCTAAGTGCCCGACACCCGCCCGCAAGACATAGGACACAGGTAAACCCGGGTGGGATTTGATCGCGTGACCTCCATTTACAACAAGTGACTTCATATCAATCGAACACCAATGAGCCACACCCATTCAAGCTAAGCTCTCCGTAATTATGTGTGCTCTCACATTTTTGAAGTTCAAAGAAGGGATATGCGAGACCACAAATAATAAAGAAAAGATTTTGGCTTTAAAGTTGGTTTTCTCCATGGTTGTTAATGAAAAGTTTTGATTAAACTATGCACAAAAAGCAATACCAAACATAAAACACAAAAATTAACAATGGCTCACACACCCATTTCACCAAGCTTTACCCCCAAAAGCTAACATTCAGAAAACTACCATTCCTGAGAGTTTCTCCACTCTCTATCTCATTGTAATATCTTCTTTGTTTACATTTCAATATTATAGCATCCAAAACCCTAATCCATTAACCCAAATTAGATAACCTTAATTCCTTAACCAAAATTAAATTACAATGGATCAAAAACAACTCAAAAACGGACCAAAAATAGACCTAAAAAATTTTCTTTGTATGTGTTGCCCTCGAATCCTCATGCCCCCTAGCCGAGCAGCTAATTAGCACCCTTAAACCCCTTTACTCTGGGAACCTACAAAGATTACAACATGTGTCCAACAATTAAGAGAAGGGTGTAAAAATGCCAAGTAATGGGAGATTCAATATTGATTATAATTGGATAAAGGTTCAAGTAATGTTCAAAATGTGTTGTTGAGTCCTATTTTTGAAGAAGTGGTGAATTTGAAAAATCTTATAAATGACATCACTTGTTTACATGTGTAAGGAGAAAGAAATGCACAAGCAAACTTACTATGGAAAGAAGGATTGCAAATGGGACCTAGTCATCCATATATCTTGGAAAATCAAGATAGCCATGAGGCAGAATATGATCTCGGGCCTTATATTAAGGTTTTGTTTATGTTATGGTTAAACTTGGAGGATTGTACAAGTACTATTAAAGCTAATAGTTTTCATTATGTTATGGGATCATGGTCCTTAAATCTAGCTTTTAAATCTATTCTGGTTAGATTTGGTGGATTGTACAAGTATTGTTATAGCTGATAGTTTTTTATTATGTTTTGGGAAAAACAATTAATGATATATATTCAGAAGGAAAAAATGTAAATTTTGAAATTAAATGGGAGACTTGAAAGATTCATTAGATAGTTTCCTTTATGGATATAAATATAACAATCCTTTGTGTACCAATGTGAGCCTTTTACAATGGCAAAAGACCCCTTCACACTCTGGTATACCCTGAAAGACACGTTGTAGACAATCTAGGACGTAACACTTAGCAAAATGGGTCTTTTGTAGTATATGATAAAGGAGTGATGTGAGGACCATGAAGACTAGTGCCAATCCCAAGTTCAAATAGAGTCATAAGGAATCTAGACCAAGATGGGAATAAGTTCGTAGTTAGGGAAATTAGGGTTTCTTTCACAATCCACAAATAAACATTGTTACCCCGCCATTTTTGCACAAGTGTCCACTTGTAATTTTCATCACAATTCTCGATGGGGAGGACATGTTGATGACACTTTGAATGCTAACCCATGGATGATTCCTAAGATTTGATGCCCTAATGTTGTTTGATGACGATTTGGATGGTATGTTGATGATTTTCATATTGGTGTTGAGCTCTTGGCATTTGCTCATATTTTGCAACTGGTTTTTCATGGTTATTCTAGGGTGAATTGAGCAAAACAGGACCCTGCTTTCAAACCCTTGCTTCTTCAACACCCTAGCTCATACGAGGGCATACGATATATGGTTGGAAAGCTCTTTCCGAGACATTTTCAAACATATAGAGCACTTTACAAACAGCGTAAACAGAGGTCCCACCCCTTGATAGATGGTGGATAGCTGACACTTGATAGAGACAGACAAAGCTTTCTCATGTTTCCTATTTTACTTTAACATAGGCTATACAAGAGAATGTATTCAAAGTCCAACAAACATATACCATCAAGAGGAACAAACCATTCGCTGAACTTTTAAACAGGAGTTATTCAATTGCACATCAGGTAATCACATCTCTAGCAGTTTCAAGTCACAACTCACACATAAAGTCCTTATTCATCTCACAAATAACAAATACCATGTTCACCCCCTAAAATTCACAATCTTGTGAAGCCATTCTTGTATCATGTGGTTGGAACATAGAAACATCAAACTTCAAACTGTCAAACTGTCAAATGGCACTCACGATTCACCGGTGATCAAACTTCAAACTGTCAAACGGCACTCAATCCCAACCACTACCAAACTACCAGTTGACGGGTCGACCGATGACAGCAGTAACCTACAGGCTGCGAAGTTCTAAGCTTCTAACCTGACTCCTATCCATCGCGTGCAGGCTTCTTTTCGCACTGTTGCAGGATTGTTTTGATCCTCATCCAATTTGCAGGCATATTTGTTATCAAGTGCTCAATATAGCCTGCAGATTGAGTGCCCAACCTTTCCGAAATCCCGAGTAATAGCTCTGTCTATTTCAGATTTCTGCAGGACTATTTGGTCAATATTGGCCACAACTCACTGTCAGGGTTTCCGTCTTATGCTATAGTTGCTACCTATTAGTCTACACAGACAACCTTGCTAAAGGGACAGCTTGACAGCCCTGTGACTGGATCTAATCATCTAACACATAGTTGACAAGTTGGCTCTGCAGATCTGCCTTTACTACCTTGTAGATCTTTTAAAGTTGTTGACACTGGACAGTTGCTTATCATCTGCTCCATTAACTGATCATCGATACCAGTTGTCTATCATTTGCTTCAAAAATTTAAGGCATTGCCTAAGAATTTGTTCTATTCTTCTTCAATTTCTGGTCGCTACACCTGTACTGGTACATCATGCCGTAAAGGAACATCATCATTAGAGTTTACACTTTTAAAAGTAAAGAAGTCAGACAATAGACTCTTCACTTGTGCAACGTGCTAGTTGTTTTGGTGCAGCACAGCCTACAGGACAGGTATACTAAAACTTAAAAGGTCGTAGCCTGTAAGTAGCACTGTAGTTTTCTTCATATGCTAAAACTTAGTAGGCTGTAGCCTGTAAGTAGCACTGTTATGCTGTTTTCAAATTTTTGTAGTCAATTTTTTAAAGGTTTTGCAGTCTGTATGAGTAAATGCAACTTATTAGCAGTTCATGAATTAAAATTTTAGAATTCCAACTTCTCAGGTTTACAAACCGTCTAAAAGATTTTTTAAAATGAAAAACACATTCTAAAGCATGGTTTACAATACAACAAATGCAGAAACATGGCACCGCAAAAATCAATAAGCTTAAGGATGGATTCTGGAAATATATGGAGAACGGGATGGGTCCAAGAAACATTTGAAATGAAAACTATGTAACCATCAATTTTGTGGGTCTTTAACAAGAGTGATAGACCACCTACTTTCAAGTTTTCAACTAGTAATGGTAAAGGAGGTGGTGTTAAAGACTGCCCAAGGGTGTCTGCAGAACTGAGGGGGACGCTTGAAAAAAAATTTAACATAATAAAAAGGGTCAAGGAGATGAAAGACGGATTCAAACAGAGATTGAAATGACTTACAACCCCATTCCCTCATTCTCTCCAGGCATAGCTGGAAGTTCCTCTCAGGTTCAGCAAATAAAATCAAGTGGGACAGCAACATTAAAATATTTTTGGAAGCATATACAGAAGCAAAATGTTGATGATGCCGTGACTGACATGTTTTTTGAATCTGTTATCCCATTTACTGTGGCCAGAATCCCTTACTTTATCAATGGATGTAAGAAAATTTCAGATATCAGAAAAGGATATGTACCTCCTAGTTCTGAGACGATAAGGACCACTCTTCTCAAGAGGTCAAAAGAAAGGGTGACAAGCAGATTGGCCAAAGTCAAAGAGACTTGGAAAAAAACAGGGTGCACAATTCTATCAAATGGTTGGTCACAGACCACTAATTATTGTGTTGGTTTATTGCCCCAAAGGAATATTATTTTTGAAGGTAGTTGATGCAACAGAACACAAGAAGACTGTTGAATACATTTTCAAGATCTTAGAGGAAGCCATTCTTGAAGTTGGGGAAGACAATGTGGTCGACGTTGTAACTGACAATGCCTCAAATTGTGTGGGATCTGGAAAGCTGATAATGGATAAGAAAAAAAATGTTTACTGGACCACCTGTGCCGCTCATTGCCTTGACTTGTCGCATGATTAGCAAAGCATACATGGATTAATGAGGCAATTTGGAGGGGGAAACAAATTATTCACTTCATATTTAACCATCACCTCACATTCAGCTTGTATAGGAAGCAAGCATCTACAAAGCTACTAGGCCCTCTAATACAAGATTTGCCACATATTACATTACTCTCAAAAGAGTGGTTGAGGAAAAAACAAGTATAAGAGGTGTTATCTACAACATTGAGTGGGAAAACTCTTGACTTTCAAAAGAATCTAAAGGGAATTTAAAGGGAATCTAAAGGGAAGGAGTTAGAACAAATCATTTTAAGCAGTGTTTTTTGGTAAAGTGTTGTTAACGTTTTGAAAGTATGTGAACCTATTGTTGATATACTTCACATGGCCGATAATGGCACCCCTTCTATGGGTTTTGTTTATGAGGGCATGGATCGTTGCAAGGAAGCTATAGAAAAATCCTTTAACAATGTGGAAAGTGAGTACATGGAAATATGGTTGGTAATAGATGAAAGATGGAAGATGTTGCATAGCCCTTTGCATGCAGTAGCTTGTTATTTGGACCTTAGATTGTTTGGGATAGAAAGAAATGATGATGTAGAAGTCATGAGTGGCCTTTATGCAGCTATTGAGCGGTTGACTCCAAATCCAGAAAAATCCAAGAGGCTTAGAGAGCAACTTCAGGCATACAAGTCAAAAGAGGAGATGTTTGTAAGTGCTTCTACCATAGAGGATAGGAACAACATTCCTCTAGAGACATGGTGGCATACAAGCCATAGAAAGAAGTAGAAGAAAGTGACCATACAAATCACTATGAAAAAGCTACAAGGAGGCCAAGGCATGGCAAGAGACACATCTGTCAAAATCGTCCCAATGATGTTTGTTGAGAACTCACCTCGAACAAACACCATCTCTGCAAGAATTGAGAAGAAGACCGGTGACCATTTTCTGATTACATAACTACTACAATGAGCGATAGTTTAGATGACCAAATCGCTCATGCCAAAGTTTGCTCAAGTCATCCCTATGAGCAATAAAAACTCGATGGAAAAAGTGACAACCCAACGTTGTTAAACCTATACAACCTATTAATATTATCAACAATTCCAATTAATTGGACAAGCTTAGGATCTTTGAAATCCTTGATTACAACTTGGTCGGGTGTACACTGTGTAGTTTTACCTTCACAATAAGTGATCTGTAGATTGACAACAAATTGCAAGAAAACTTGGAACACTAATACATCTTTGAAATGACCATCATCTCCCTGAATTGCTCCAGATACTGCAACGCTAAGAGATCTATCATCGCCAACAAATATTTGTTTGGTGTTACATTCATTTAGAGAAGAAAAAATGGATTTATCCTTAGCCATATGATAAAATGCTCCAAAATCAATGAGCCACTCATTAGAAGAAGAGGAAGATGATGCACTAAAGGAAAAACTAGAAGCAAAAAGCACATGTCCTTAAGAAGAAGAGTTAGGATAAGAATCAAGGTTGATGTTGTGCTTCTTCATTGCTACTTTCAAGGCTTCCATCTTCTTGAAAGACTTAGATTCCACATGACCATCTTTCCCACATAAATTGCAATGGCGCTCAGTCTTCTTCCCTTTCAATTTGCTTCCATTGTCACCATTGGAAGGATGAGTTAGCTAATAGGATTTTGGACCTTTGATTTGCTTATTGTCAAGGATGTTGCTTCTTGGGATGCTTGGATTTATCCTTGTGTTATGTCACTAGGGCTTTGCTAGATGTATCAGCAGTGCTAATCATTCCAAGGTGTAAAAGCTTATCTTGCTCTCTAATCAAGGCATCACGAAAAACTTCAAGTGTGGGTTCTTTATAAGTAGCCCCTAAAGCTTCTTTAATGGAGTAAAAAGAAGAGACACAAATAGAATAAGGAGGGTCAAGCTTACCGAGAATATGATAAACAAATTGCTTTTATGGCTTAGATATCTTGCAATCTGAACTAAGAGTCTAAGGGTTTTGAACTAAGATAGATAGTCTTGAATGCAAGAGAAATCACTTGCATTTAAAGCAACCAACTGATTTTCAAGCTGGTGTCCTCAAATCTCATTGTGTTTACTAAACACAGCTTCCAACCTTTCCTCAGACACATCTAGTGCATCAATTCCTTGAAATTGGAATCTTATCTCATTAAAGATGGACATCTCGATTAATCAACGAGCTTCAACATTTTTATCGATGTTTTATTTTCCCAAGGTAATCCGATAAAGTCAGTAAGGTCTCTGGAGCTCTGTAAACTGAAGTGTTGTTTAAAAAATGGCAATAAAAGACAAATTTGTTGTCGATTTTCCCCAAGGATTGGGGTCTATAGGGTAAATCAATGTGTCAAATAATGTGATGATTTCTAGTGTTAAATTTCGCTGTGCATAATAATTCAATGTATTGTGATTTCTAATTCGGAGTTAAATTAATCTAGGTATAAATAAGTGATTGCAAGGTAAAGGCATACAAGCCATCGCCTCGCTTAGCACCCACCTATTCCATCACCGAAGCAAACGAATCAGCAACAAAAGGAGCGAAACCAGTTGATCAAACACCATAAAACAGGAAGGGCCCCCGGACCCATGCCCTAGGTCCAGTTCCAAATGGAGTTATTCACTAATTTATAGCCAAATTAATTTAACCCTTAACCAGAAATTACAATACATTGAATTATTACGCACAGCGGAATTTAAAACAAGAAATCATCACATCATTTGGCACATTGATTTACCCTGGAAACCCCAATCCATGGGAAAAACTGGCAACAAATTTGTCATTTATTGCAAATTTGTTAAACAAAACTTACAATTTACAGAGCTCCAAAGACCTTACTCACTCACTCCTATGGCAATCTGTGCCCAAACCCTCAGCAATATGATAAACCCTAGCTTGAGTGAATCCCTCAATCCAAAGCCTCTAAGAGGCGCCCTCTCTCAAATCTGATCACTCATTAATCTCAGCTTAAGAGACTCCCTCTCTCTTAATCCTTTAAGAGAATTCCTCTCTTAGATATGATCACTAACTAATCACTCACTTGAACATCTGAGCTTGAAAGAATCCCTCTCTCCTAAGCCTCTAAGAGAATCCCTCTCTTATATCTTATCACTCACTATCATTGATCTCACACACACTGACAATGACTCAATGAGCTAATGTCTACAACTCTCCATATACTCTTTTAAAACATTCACTTTATGCAAATACCATGGGCATTACCATGGACCCTCCAATAACATTGACCATAAAGTATAACAAAAGATCACTTTTACAAAGTCTGTCTAGAGAGTTTCTTTTCTAAATGACTTCTACATGCTAGACACCCCCATGTAGAAGTACCTGTCCGAGCTACAAAATCTAACACTCCTTAGCGAGGAGGTGCTTCTGGAAGAACCTCCTCCAAAATCAATTACATCATCTGCTTCGATAGCTACTCCCTCTAAACTGGAAGATCCTCCTACCTGTGTTGGACTTTGATCTGGAAATATGTTCTCCTCCTCCATCAATGCGACATCTCATACCAAGTAGGCCTATTGATAGAAGTTTCACATTGGCCCATGATCCCCTTGGACTTTACTATACGTTGTCCCCACAACCTATACAATGCACCCTCTTGATGCCAAGCCTCGCCGTTGCATTCTGGGTACCTGCTCCATCTGAAACTATGAAGAATTGTCCATCCCAGAGCACCACAACGTACCCCACATCCTCCAAGGTTGATACTGAGAGCAGATTGAACCTCAGCCCTAGGACATGTCACGCTCGTGCCACCTCCAAAGTTCTACCTGACTCCAACTAGAACACAATTAATCCAACCTCCCATACTACAAGTGTGGTATGATCGCTACACCTCACATAGCAGCCTGAGTATATCTTTGCAGCACCAAGGAGCATTAACCTCACTCCTGTCATGTGGCTAGATGCACCACTATCAATGCACCAGCCATGTTGGTCATACAGCTAGCCAGGAAACGAGTGAAAACTCACCCTCGAACCTAGTTGCAAACTCATCCATCTTTGTTGTTACAACCACAGTCTTCTTCCCTTTGCCCTTCTTCTTGTTAGGGCCCTGGCTAGCATAATGTCCTAGCTCATGGCATGCAAAGCATTTCACCCTACTATTGTCTTGCTTCTTCTTCATGCCCTCAGAGATGTCTTCTGCAGAAGAGGCCTTCTTTCCTTTGCTCTTGGATGCTAGAGCAAGATTCTCCTCCTCTTCTTTCTCCTATTGTCGATCACCTCTCTAACACCACTCCTGGATCTCCTCTTGAGTAAAGTCATCCCACAAACTCTCCCAAGAGGAAAAGTCCTCTCTGCCCTCCACGAGCATGTCCCACTGCTTGACAAAGTCTCTCAAGACTATACGCACCAACTCTAACTCTGGAATAGTCTCTCCATCAGCTACCATCTCATCCTTCACTTGTGTGATCCTGGTGAGATAGGAGGCCATGCTCTCTCCCTTAGCCATCCTAGTGCTGTGAAGCTTCTTAATGCCATCTTGTAGTTCTAGTTCTTGTTCTTGTACAAGACTATGAGAGCATCCCAAATTGCCTTGGTTTTCTTCTTCTCATCCAAATGCGGAATTAGGTGGTATTTTACTCCATCCATGAGTATTCTCTATGCCTTTGCCTTGTTCACCTAATGAACGTCTAGATCCTTAAGATCTGTAGGAATTGTCACTGTGGTCTCCACAAACTTCCATATCTTGTTCTCCTTAAGTATAACTTTCATCCTCACCTTCCATTAAAGGTAGTTGGAGATCCCCTCCAACCTATCCTCATACCTTACATCGGAAGCCATCATTGCAAACACTACAGCTCCTCTTCATGTGAACCAATCCCTAGTGTTGCTCATTACCCACAAGCCGCTCCAACTGCACCGAGCCCATGATACAGCGTCGCCGAGATGCCTGTTCACAACACCGCTACAGACAATCATCTATGTTATACTACAGCCCAATTCCAGCACGATCCTCCAGTGGGCATCCACCTCTACCTAGTCTCTGCATCCTCATCAAACTCCCTACGTCAATGTCAACTCTCAGTTGTTTCACGGTCTTAGCCCCAACCCAGTGACAGAGTGTGTGCGAAGGCTGACGGGTTGACCGAGGCTGTGTGTGTTGGGACGCAATGCCATGCTGGTTGAACGAAGGTGAACCTGGGGCTAAGACCACAGAACACCTGAGAGTTGACATCGACGTAGGGAGTCTGAACAGGACGCGGAGACTAGGTACAGGTGGATGTCGGCTGGAGGATCGTACTGGAATTGGGTTGCAATATAACAACGGTGATTGTCCGCAGCGGTGTTGTGAACAAGCAGCATGCCGTTGCGTCCCAACACACAACCTCGATCAACCCATCAACCGTCGTGCACACTCCATCGTTGGGTTGACTACCTCCACTCGAAACGTCTCTGCTCACTCAACGTTTGGTGCCCACAATCTTTGTTGACCATTTCCTTGCGACCACGAACCAACATCCACCCTAGTCTGCAGGCAACTCATGTCGAGCCTTGTCGCTAAACAATCAAGCACCCCCACGACTATAGTGCCTTTGTTCGTCGATTGTTACTATTGCTACCACGTCCAACCATCGTCTCCTCATAATCAACCCTCGAGCCTACGAGCACAATCCCTGCCTGGTGTAGTGTCCAATTCCACGTCCATGATCCAGTTGGTAGATCACTGCCCGCGAACCACTAACACCTATGATCTTGCCCACAACCAGCTATTCCTTGACCACACTCGGCACATCCAACAGCTAATTCACGATCCTGAACCTAGCAACACCGCTTAATCGGTATGTCGTACAGCCTGTACTATGGTCGTACGATAGAGATTCTTCCTCCCTTTTTTTCTTTTCTTGATCATGTGTAGGGGTTTCCTCAAACCCACTTTGATACCATGTTGATTTTAATAACCCCGATCTGATTACAATTTATTCACTGATTTATACCTAGATTATTTTAACTATGAATCAGAAATTACAATGCACTGAATGATTATGCACAACGAAATTTAAAACAAGAAATCATCACACCATTTGACACATTAATTTACCTTGGAAACCCCAATCCCTAGGGAAAACCAGCAACAATTTTTTCTTTTATTGCAAATTTGTTAAACAACACTTACAGTTTATAGAGCTCCAAAGACCTTATTCAATCACTCCCACTGCAATTTGTGCCCAAACCCTCTACAATATGACAAACTCTAACTTAAGTGAATCTCTCACTCCAAAGCCTTGGGGAGACTCCCTCTCCCAGATCTGATCACTCACAGATCTCAGCTTGAGAGACTCCTTCTCTCCTGATCCTCTAAGATAATCCCTCTCTTAGATCTAATCACTCACTCAGACAATCTCAACTTGAGAGAATCCTCTCTCCTAAGCCTCTAAGATAATCCCTCTCTTAAATCTGATCACTCACTATCAATGATATCATGCACACTGACAATGACTCAATGAACTAATGTCTACAACTCTCCATAAACTAACATTCACTTAATGCAAATACCATGGGCCCTCCAATACCAATGACCATAAAGTATTACAAAAGATCACTTTTACAAAGTCTCATTAAAGAGTTACTTTTTCGGATGACTTCTACATGCTAGACACTCCCATGTAGAAGTACATGTCTAAGCTACAAAATCTAACAAAATCTCATTGTGTTTACCAAATACAGTTTCCAACCTTTCCTCGACCCCATCTGGTGTATCAATTCCTTGAAGATAGAATCTTAACTCATTAAAGATGGACACCTCGATTAATCAACGAGCTTCGTCATTTTTATCAATGGTTTATTTTCCCAAGGTAATCTGGTAAAGTCTCCTACTTCGTAAGACATCTTCCATACACGCTCTCCATGAGAAGTAGTTGATACCGGTAAGCAGAATATCACTTGGACTAGGCATATTAATATGAATTCTAAAAGGAAACTGATGGTCTAGGTATAAAGATCTTGAGAAAATAGGCAAATTCAAAAAAGAACACTGAAAACAAATTTCAAATGTCAAAGTTATGCCCTATTTGAAAACAAGGCAAAAAAAGAACCAAGGTACCACGTGGCAAACAGAGGTTGAACCACGTGGTAATCGGTTCTCAATAAAGTAAATAATTCCCCCAACTTTTTCTATAAGCTCACTTTTACAAATAAGCTATTTTTTAGAATAAGTGATCCACTTTTATAAAACAAATGGGAAACACTTTTATAAAACAAATGGGAAACACTTTTAAAATGATATTACTTTATAACTTAAAGTTACATGAACTTTTTCAAAGAAGTAACAAAAAGGACTTGAACCCAACACCTTTTACTTATTAATGTAACTCTCAACCAAGTGAGTTAAACAAAAGGTTTAGTAATATTACGGATGAGAACGCAAGTGTTGTTGTTGTTGTGAGAGAGTGTGCCTACCCAAAAAACCTTGCTTCTTTACTTGCAAGACACTTTACATAATCAACAATAAATGAAATTCTGAAACCAAAATTTCTCAAATTTGGGATTAGTCCTTAGTTAGCTTACCCCAGAAATGTAAGTTTTCTCATAGTTTCTGGTTTACCGAGTTTGCACAAGACACATAGCAAAGAGGTGCATACGCAGTCAAGAAAACCCTTTCCGCTATGTTTATGATTTGTCGAGTTCGCGCAAGGCACACAGCAAAGAGCATACATAGAGAGGTAACAAATCAGGAATAAAAAATAGAAAACCAAGCCAAAGTATGAAAAAATATGAGAATGATATTTTAAAAATCCATAAATGTAAACAGTATACCCCTGGATCTGATAAAATGGTCGTAATCTTGGGGAAACAAAAACTTTTTCAAGTGAAACAAAAAGCATTTTCAACTGAAAATAGCACTCCAGATGTAATGGAACGCCTCTCTTGGCCTAGAAATACACAAAAATAGCGAAAAACACAGAAATCCTTTTATGCACACAGTTATACCAATTCAAGATCTTGATCAACAATGGAAACGAGTCTTCACAAGAGATTTGATACAATGTTCAACTAAAACAAGGTATTCCACACAGGTTGAACACCTTAAACAACTGCTCACACAAACATACAGTGATGTTTTTATGTGGTTAAAACACTCAAAAAGGGAAATAGTCCATTGGCCCTAGCCAACCAACTACTTGAGGCAATATATTAATGCAAAAGAAAAAAGAATTTGCATATGAGTTTCTCACAATCCATCATCAAGCAAATGATCCCCCGTGCTCTTTAAATAGAGATCATGTACCATTTGGGTGTTAACTTACAGATTAATAGTCGTTAAAATCGAGGTGAAGATGAACCATCAAATCACTCTATGTCTAGAACATATTGTGACCACCGGATTACATAAATACAAACGCATACTAAGTGTCTAAATATCCTAATACTCTTATTATGCTATTTCTAGAGGTTATATTTAACATTGTCAGAATATCTGAGGCTGCGATTTTCACTTACTATCAGACTCCATCAATTAATATTTCTATGAGCAAGTGGAAATATCAATTTTTTCCCTTATAATTAATTGCCAATCAAAAATCTAAATGGAAACATTTTGTAATAATACTGTTATCCAACTTTTTGTACCATAAGTTGGGTTACCTGAGGAGCCGCCGGTTGACAGACTTGTTCAAAGTCTGATTCCAGTGTATCAGTTGAAACTTGATCCGTCTGCTTGTCTAGCCAATATTGGCTAGCCACTTTTTTATTTGAATAATTTTGACCATGGCCCTGCGGGGTTTGTAATAAAATGTACTAGTAGGATATTTTTGAGTGGTTCGGTGTCCTGGGACGTAGAATCTCAAATAGGATATTCCAGGGAGTTTTTGCCCCTGACAATTATGCTTTGCCTTTAGCCGAGTATAATTGACGAGGTTTTCTCCCGCTTCCTCCAAAGCTGGAATGTTCGATGTTGAATTTTGGGCCTTGGGGGGTTATTAGAGCCCAACTGAGTGTTATAAGCCTACTAGACATTATTTAGATAGATCATGGTCATGTCCTAAGTCATCTAGACACAAAAAAATTCGAAAACATCTTTTTCGAACAGTGAAAAAATATTTTTTTAATTTTTAATTTTTAATTATTTTTCCTAAGTTTTTTGGGTTAATTTTTCCATTAATTAAATGGAAAAAACCCATTCGTGGTAAATAAGTCATCCGGGCTCCAAATTCAATGATTGAAGGCTTTAACCTTAAGCCAAAAATCATTCTCGATCAGCCAGCCAGTCAGAACCAACTTTCAGATCAACAATCGGACACAATGCCTTTTTACTCAAAAAAGTCAGTTTTGAGTAAAAAAATGAATTTTTATTAAAAAATGATTATTTTGGAGAAAATTAAAACTCTCCAAATTAATCCAAATTCAATAAAATAAAAGGCTAAATGACATCTCATGGAGCACTTATGATGATTGGAGTTATCATAACTCAGCTTCAGTCATCATTAAGAGAGCAATTAATTTATTATCAGTTAGCAAACATGTCATCTCTAGCTAATGATGAGATGGAGAGCACTCATTGGTCCGATGATTTGATCAAGATGAAGACTGAAGCTTACACCATCAGTAGGCTTCCCAAACCTAGCAATGGCTCCTCCAGACCTAACAAAGTAGGTTTCTAGACCTAGCAGGCAACTTTCCTATGCAACTGGGCACCTTCCACACGTGTGGGCTCATCTGTGGATGGATTTCATTGTTTAGGGTTGGAGTGGGGGCGCCTTGCCTGGGTGGAGGCCTCCCCTCACTCCCGATTCTCCGATTTAGGTCTGGCATCTCTGTTTGGTGGCCAGGCTAGTTAGGGTTTAAGGATTGGTTTTAGGGTCTTAGCACTCTCTCATTTGTTACTAGAGGCTCTTTCAGCTCTATTAGGATGGAGAATTTGTGCAAGTACACTCTGGAAAAATTTGTAATATCTTTTGAATTTGAATAAAGCAAGAAGACTTTGGAGGTCCATGTGGGAGTTATTTGTGTGTCATGCTTCATCTTGTTCAAGATGATACCATTCTTAGTTCATTTCTTTTGATTCTTAAGTATATAATCTTGTGATTAGAAGGCTAACAATCTAGCACAATATTATTTGATCTATGCTTTTCTCTTAAGTTTTGTGGCTTTCAAGTATTCTCTCAAACACAAGAGCTCTCGTTTCGTTTATGCATTCATTCTACAGGTGCCCAAGGGAGTCTTCTAATTTAAGAAATCAAGGAACGAAGGGCTTGTTTGCCTCATCCATCAAACCACAAACTTCAAAAAATTCTATCGGTTACTTTGATTGCTACAAGTGGATCTCTATTTTCAAGGTTCTATCTTACCTCTTTTCCACTTTTGTAGAAGTTATCAAGTCATTTAAATCTTTATTTTAAGCTTGTTTGGCTTCTACTAAGTTAGATCTAGGCTTTCTAGCCTTAGATCTACTTTTTCAAAGCTAGATCCATCTTTCTAAAGGTCCATTTTTAAAGATCTAGTTTCATTTCCTTTTTTAAATCCATCTTTTTTTTTGCCTTGGAAAACGTGCACGAGTTTTCTTGAAAAACGTGCAAATTTTCCATTTTTTAGGCTTGCTGGTTTTCTGTATCTTTCATTAATTCTAAATTCTGGAAATTCATTAAAAACCAGAAAATTTTTGAAAATTTTCAAAAATTTTAATTTTTTTAATTTTTTGACTTTTCTCGAAAAGCGTGCCATTTCAAGCTCGCTGTTTTTTGGGTTGATTTTTGACTTTTTCTGTTAATTCTAAATTCTGGAAATTCATTAAAAATCAAAAAAAAATTCAAAAATTTTATTTTTTTATTTTTTGACTTTTTCTCGAAAAACGTGCAATTTTGTACTTGTTGTTTTTTTACTGGTTTTCTGCAATTCTCTGCTATTTTCCAAATTCTGGAAATTAGCCTAAAATGTTAAAAAATCTTTAATTTGAAATACGCAAAAAGTCTCCAGTGGTTTCGTCAAAAATCGTGCATTTTACATAAAAAACGGTGAGCTTGCCTGATCCTTTCCAAGTTTTGATTTTGGGTCTCATTCCATTGTTTTGATCTTTTATTTCATCTCATAAGGCACTTGTCTTCTCATCCACTTAATCTTTTCGAATCACAAGTTAAAATTGGTTTCCTAACACTCTTACTAGTCCTTGTTTAGAGCTCTTATCCACAGGTGAACCAAAAGCAAAACCAAACAAGAAAGAGCAAGCAGAACTATATCCAAAGACAAGGATCCAAAGCCAAAAAAGAAGCAGGGATAATTTTAGGGGCGAATTTTAGCCCAGTGGGCTATTTTTCCATCTTTTTCTCCCAAAAAAGATTTGTCATTTTGCATTTTTTGAAGCCCTGTTTCGCCCAATTTTCATGGGGTAAAAAATTTTCACCCTAAAAATCGCCAAATTATTATATAAACGATATAAAATCCTTGGAAATTAAAATATTTTTTGAAAAATATCGCCAATCATTTTATAGTTGTCGTTTTAAGAATTGGTAATATTCGCCAACATTTGTACACTTTTAAATAAGTATGGTTCCTTAAAATCATCCCTGAAAAGAAGTCATTCTCCTTTGTACAAACTCATAAGAGTTTTTCATTTTTACTTAAGTTACTTCTCAAAGTCCTGACAAGGATTAAGTTCCAAAGGCATTTGTACTTCATTAATAAAACAAGGCTAAGTGGGATAGGGCCTCCCATGCTTGGTTTTTCTTCCCCAAATGCTTAAGATTTATTTCGAATACTTAAAGTAGTTTCATTTTTTTTGCAAAATAGATACTAATTGTTAGATTAGCCCATTTTGTTTCATTAACTAGGTTGATTACTTCATCTTTTAATTTTTTGTATCTTTCATAACTAATTCAGCTGTTTAAAGTAGAAATCTCTTGAATCTCACTTTGTAGATCAAGAGTGCTCTCTATCGGAGAGTTGTCTTTTCATTGTTTAATAAGTTAATCAATTAATCTTGAAAATCTCTTGAACTTGCCATAATCCAAGTCAAGAGCACTCTCTATCGGAGAGCATTCCCACTGCATATCCTTGCATCAAGCATATAGATTAGCTAAGTCTCTTGAACCACTATCATAAGACGAGGTCAAGAGCACTCTCTGTCGAAGAATCTTAATTAATTAACTTAATAAAATTCGCAACTCACACCCCTTTAATTAATTAACCCCCTTTTCTCTTTGCCGAAGTATGCTCTGACCAATCTCTGATCGGAATACCCAGAAACGGCATTGGATCTCTAAACCCCACAGGAGGAACTTAACTAAAACTTTTCCCCGTAACCAACGCACCGGCATTGTTCGATAAATACCGAGGCATGTGGGCAAATTCCAAGTGTGGGCGCCGAGCTACCTAATCTGGGCACTGGTAGTTAAGTTATTGAACACTTACCTTTGATCCCAGACAAGTCCGTCATGTCTTCGAACGAAGCCACTGAAGGTATTACCGGTTAGGACATCCAGCGACCATAAGTGAAGATCACAAGTAAAAACTCTTAAAACTTACCAAGAGCACGTGCAAAACCTAGCATTCACTGGCATCTTTTGGGATTCACATATTTACACTCGAAGCATCTCTAATAAGTTGAATCCATAGGCACTGGTCCTATATTTTACGCATTGTTGATAATATGGACCATTTGTCCATCGAATGTTTGATTATAAATCATATCTGTGAATGCTTTATCTATTTCGTGAAGTTCTCAAATATTTGTTTATCTTTCAATTCCAGTGATAGCAACGTGGATTGCTTTGTCTTGTGTTCAATTCATCACATTAATCATCTTAAATCACATTAACTCCTAAACAACACCCATGCGCATCCGAAACATCTAAAAATTAACTTAAACATTGAGCCATAGAAAACTCTTTGTTAGGGACTTACCCCCTTGGCTTCGTTAGGAGTTAGCCTAAATGGAGGAGCTAGGAGTAGGTGACAGTACCTAGCTCTATGCTTGCCCCCAAGGTCACACCTCTCCCACTTTCTCAAGTGAGGAGATAGCTTTCAATTGATTTCTGCTGCTAGTGTGCAATCGACAGACAACAAATACAAATGCATCAAGTTCACTTCTACAACGCCAAGGCTACAGACTTAATGCACATCGCCTTACAGCACTTTCATACTCTTGTGCAGAGTTGCCGAAGTGTCCCCCCCCCCACGGTTCCGACCCCGGAACCTCGCTCCGAGCGGGTTCTTCCCGGAAGCTTGCATGGAATCGCGCTTCCTAAACTTGGAACCTCGCACCCTCCCCAAAATCCACGCTTCCTGCCTTTCCGGAAGCTTCACGCTTCCGATTCCCCCGAACCTCGCTTCCACCACGCTTCCCCCCACGCTTCCACCACGCTTCCTCTAGAAGCTTCCCCGAAGCTTCCTGAAATGAAGTCACGAAAAGTCATATTTTGACATTTTTTTTATTTTTTCTTTCTTTTTTGGCTTTGTGGGTGGGCCCTAAGGCTTTCTGAGGGGTTAGAGAGGGCCTAGAGCTTGCAACTACTCATGCACCCTCCCATGTTGGATTTGTAGGCTCTTCAATTGGTAGGCCTAGGTACCATACTATGAGATTAGTTTGGGAGTGCTATGAGCATGTGCACAACCTCTTCACTAGTCTACCGTAATGAATGGGTAAGGGCTTCGTGATCCTGACTTTTGTAATCTTGGCGGGTGTTATACCCCATGTGACTTTTGATGGATGGGATGTTGTACAATCCATGGAGGCTGATCAAGTGCTTACTATATGGGGCCCATCCTTGGATGGCTATGACACCAACCCCCACTCCCTTGCCTTGATGGCTCGGGTTAATGTTTCATGTTTGTTGTTATGATGTTATATTTCTCTTTGTCTCGAGGATACATACTTTGCTACTCTATGAGTGTTTTGGGCCCTAGGCATAAGCCAACTTAAATTGTTGACTTTGCTATTTAGGTGTTTTGGTTGTAGTCAACCCATGTTTATGCTGTATTTTTTTATGCTTATGGAGGTTGCACATGCAACTTGCTCTTTTTCATTTATCGACAAAGAGACATCCACTGCATCTAGCGAATCAACTATATGTTAAAAAATCAAGGTATAAATTATAGATTGTGGAACCCTCACAAATGCAATCGAATATGAAGAATTGAATGTCACTAATGTTGAAAAATTGTCTACTGTCAAAAAAGTTAAATCATTGATCAACAAAAGCAACACCTACATATATAGTTACAATTGAAGGTCCATTTGCCATTTCTAATGAAATTGTATCTCAATCTAAATTTGGAAGCATCACAAACATACATGTTTCATAAATTTTGCATCTAGTTTGACATTCTACATGTTTTCTTTTGAATATATATATATTTATATATATATATATATAAAAACGCTTCCGACCACGCTTCGCTTCCGGCCATTTTTTGAAAAACACGCTTCCGCGCACCCGCACCCGCTTTGCTTCCACGCTCTGGCAACACTGCTCTTGTGCCATAGGAAGAAGGTGCAGTTTCCTAAGCTAAGCCATAGAATTTTTGTTCTCGCTCTCTTGATGATACCAGGTTAGATATATTCTGTCTCAACTGCATGCTGCAGCATATGGAGAAGCCTCTTAGAATTTCAAGTTCCAAACACGATAAAAAGAGAACATTTATTTCAGAATTTGAACAAATATACACAATACATTGCACATAAATTGGAATTGGAATCCAGAATTCTAATTGAATTGTTCACCGATGTTTTCACAGGGTACCGATAAGACTGTCTTAACAAAACTATTCAATGTCAAAGTTGATGTTAAAAAAAATGCCAACACTCTCCTCTATATGTCTTGCAAAAAATGTCATCGGGGCCTTGGTTCATGGAAGAGTATTAAGCCATCCACAAGGATTTCATTCTCGCTATGATCTGTCCCGCCTAAATGGGAAATCTCGAAAAGGGATGAGGTCGGTTGCAAGGCCAGAGAGATTTTTTACCCTCTTTTATGGATAAATCAAAAAGGGATAAGGTCGGTTGCAAGTCCAGAGATTTTTTACCCACTTTTATATCTTCCCTTTGCTAGAATTTTTAATTCTTAACTTTTAGCTACACTTAATTCTGTCTTTCCTCTTTCAGTATTGAATTAGGAATTGCTTTAGCACTCCCACAATGCGTTTGCAGTGGCTATACTATTTTAGTTCCATTTAACTACATTTGTGGTCATCTATGGAATATTAAAAAAATCATCTTGATTCTTTAACTTAACTTATTTTTGACAAAATAGCGACCAATCAGACTTGGCATCTAACGGAAGTATATGTTATGCAATGCAGACCTTGAACTTTGGGTGTGTTTCTCAAAGTAATCACCAAAAAATTGTTGGCCATATTTTTTTTATAATATAAAAAATGGCGTTCACATAACGGTTGGTATATAAAGCGTGGCAGTTAGCAGCGTGCTTCTAGGGAACCAACTTCCCAGTTTATCACAACAGTTACTCTACCAACATAATCATCATTAAATTTTAAATAAAAGAAAGATTCAAAAATGTCCAATATGTAACCGGGGCTGCACTGTTGGGTTCATCATTCTAAACTTATACTGCATGTCACTGTTTTTCAATTTCGATAGAAAATCTTTTTATGCAAGAAAACGAGTCCCTGAACTAGGGTATTTTATGCGGTAGAAAAACTCACCGAAACACAAAATCCAACTAGAAGTCCAGCAATCCAATAAATGTAAGAGCCTACGTACTGAGAAAACTTATATATCACCAACTAGGTCTTGGTTCAATAATAAGATTGACAGAGTATTAAACCATCCACCAGGGTTCCCTTCTCGCTGTGGTGATGTCTGCACCTCACACGTGGCATGTCAAAAGGGGTGGGGGGGGCAGGTGCAAGTCGCCAGTGAATTTGGCAGAATGAATACCCTTCAGACCTGGCCCCTTAGCCAAAGTAAATCCGTGCAAGTTCGTGTTATGCGGTGCAGTCCCACCCTCGGAGCATGTTTCTCCATGTAATTTCTATTAAAGTTATATATATGATTGAATAAAACCCAGTATATAACCCACTGGGTTAGTTCAATCGGTTTGAATCAACCAGTTTAAAGATAGAGATAGAAAAAAATCACGGGTTCAAATCCAGTAGAATCCCTCAAATTAGAAGTACAGATTATACCCGTGTCAATTACCCAATTTGAGGTACATATCATACCCCAGTGTCAATTACCCCAGACGCCAAGCAAGAGCCTAAAGGGTTTCCTTTTTCATGGAAAAATAAATAAAGCGCGTGATGTCCATAAGCTTCAAATGTATTTAAGACGAGGTTTTCATTCACCATCAGAGTTCCTCGCACCGATCAGGTCCTGCATTGTTTGTAATGTGATCTAATCTAATTTGCCATTAGAAGTAGAGTATTTGTTCTCTGGGTAAATTCACGGGGATTGTAATTGGATATTATCAAAGGTTACAAGTGAAATTTCCACGGAAAATTCGAATAATAAACTAATAATGACAAAAACTACAAATCCCGAAGCGAGCTTTACCTGACTCATAAAAGCTGTAAACGGCGTACCCCAAAATATGCCAAGCGTGATCGATCATGCCACCAATCTGCAAAATAATATGCCGGGGCGCAAGCTCGGCGCCCCAGCGTTTCGAACCTGGGTGGGACGAATAACCTAAGCTCCTTGATTGTTCCTCCTGCAATAAATTCCGCTACAGCACTCAGATCTGAAAAAACTCCGACGGTCGGGGATCGAATCCCGTGGAGGTTGTCCTCGATCTAGTTTTGTTTGAAGTTGGAATACAATGTTCCCATTCAACCCTTCCACTGCGAGGGTTGAAAATTTAACTCCGCGTGATCGTACGTACATTCGCTGACATTTCACCAAACAAAAAGCCCGGAAAAGTTATATGCAGTTACCCAGGTTTTCATATTTAATTTCAACCCGTTTAAATACACTTCAAAACAGGTTTTCATATTTAATTTCAACCCGTTTAAATACACTTCAAGTTTGAAAAGAATGGCAAGTCCAAACTAATAATAGTTTATGTATGAAGGATCGTACTAATCCACATTTAAATCTGTGTGGGTATATAGCTTTGATTACGTGAGTTTTTTTTATTTTTAATCTGTGTGGGTATATAGCTTTGATTACGTGAGTCTTTTTAATTTTTATTTTGATGCTTTCCTATGTTTAGAATTTTTTTTTAAATAATGACACTAAATTTAATGCATTATTTTTCATTATTTTTTTTTAGCTTTATAAAGAAAAATTGAATATTGCAAAGTGAAGTTGACCACCATTGTGATTAGACTACTTTTCTTGAGTTCATATCCATGATATAATAAATTGATAGGTTACTCTAGGAAATCTAGTATGAGTGAGGGAGGTAGGGTCATTGAAGATGATAAAGCATATTAAGTGTCATTTGGATTAGGTATTTGAATTAATAGTTGATAATGAAGTAAAGGATATTATGTTAAATCAATGTCTCAATACTTCGATTTGAAACATTTTTTCTTTTCATATATTGGTGGCTTCAAAGGGTTTGTATGGTGTTCTATCTTCTGATTGTGACATTAAACTTACTATCTTTACTTTCACTTGCTTTAGATCTTGTAGTTTTTTCCTACGTTTACTAACACTAAGTTTAAAGCATATAACTCATCTTTCAATGAGTTGTTTCAATTACTGACATAATTAACAAAAATTGAGTATCATATATTTGGCAACATTGTCGCAAAGTGAAGTTGGCCACAATTGTGATTAGACCACTTTATTGGAGCCTTTGTCCATGAATTATTTTGTTTGTTATAAGTTGATGGGGATACCAGAGGAAATATAGTAGGGTTGGAGGAGGTGAGGTAGTTGAAGATGACAAAAGCACATTAACTATCACTTGGCTTTGGGTATTGAATTGGCATTTTATTCTGAAAGGACATTGCCCTAAATCAAGGTCTCAACACTTGGGGATTTGAAACAATTGTTTCTCATCATATATTGATGGTTGTTGAGGGTTTGTGTGGTACTTGTCCTCTAAATGTGCCACTAAGCAATCTTTACCCCCATGTGCATTAGATCTTATAGTCTTTTCCCTACATTGTTTAGTTTTATGCCTTGCATTGTTGCTCTTTTTTGCCAATTAAGCAAGGGCCTCAAAATGGGCTATGTCTTAGGTGTGCCTCATTCGACAATGATCAAAGACAACAATGGTGTCAAAGAAAGAGTAAAATTTTGGAATGAAAGTTGTTTTGTAAATAATTGTTCTACACATGTCTATGCTCCCCTTATTTGAATTATTTCAATGAATATAAGCAATCAACCAACATGCCCTAATAGCTTATTTCATAGGTAAAAATCCCTTTAAATGTGTGAGTATAGCTTGGGTCAAAGTACCATGTTGGGAGCATTGTGGTTGGCACATTAAGAGTATCAATAATATGACCAAGTGTTTCCTAATTCACATTTAAGTAGGCCGTAAGTTGTGTCGCTATTATGCAATGCATGTCTTGGCTCTATTAAAGTGTGTTGGTTATTGCTCTCATCATGTTAGTAATTTTAAAAAAAATGTTGGGCTCCATTATCCATTAATTTGGGTGGAATTCATTGGGTTGTTAGTGCATTTCTAGTGTTTTCTAGAAAGGCGAGCTCAATCCTTTGGTAAATTTGTTTGTTGTGAATTGAGAGGACATTGGAGCTAAGACCCAAAGGGCATAGTTGTGTGCAATTTCATCCATCAAATGAATTGCAAGGGTTCATTGATATCCATGTATGGGGTAAGGTCATTTGTCATCATGTGTGATGTATCAACATCTTCAATAACTTGTTTTGTTATCAACTCCATGATCATTGCATCCAATATTTCCCTCTTATGGATAAAAGTTCATCAACCACTATCCCTTGAGCCCCTTAGGATAATCGAGCTCATTTACCCCCAAAAGTTAATTAAGAGGTTTGTACCTTGATAATGAGGTCAAATGCTAACGAGTTTCCTTGCCCCTAAGTTGCCTCTTAGTTTAAGTGGCCTCATAAAAAATCCAAATGCAAGTAAACCGACTTGGATCTAAGGTATAGTGCCTAGTTTATAAATCTCACAACCTATGCTAACACATGCAAGCAATCTAGGTCATTGTTACTTTTGCTACACCCACGTGAAGATAGAACACCTATAGGGCATTGAAGACTTTGAATGCATTTTTTCCAAATTGGTAATTAATTGGGCTAAAAAAAAACTCAGTACAATGTATAGGATTGATGCATCTGCTAGAGGACATTGGAAAGGAAATAGATGTTTTGAGTGGATATCCTTTATACATATCTATAGGGAGATTAACTCTTCGGTAGATGAGCTCTCCAAGTAAGCTCTTACGTTACATACATGTATGATACATGAAGAAGAGTACAAAGACAAAGCTCTTTTCAACATCATACAAATTCATTATCCCTAGTAGTTATAGAATCCTTCGTTGGTTATGTAGTTTATCTAGCTTTCTTATGGTTTGTATGGGTTGACATCGGGTGAATGTTTTCACTTTCAATAAGCTTGAAGACTTATTGTATGTGATTTATCCAAATACTAGTCCCCTTTTTATTAATTGGATGGGTATGGATTTTTACCCTTCGTAGTTATGGGCATAATGTGTAATGGGACATGGCAGTAATAGATAGAAGCTCAACTAGTTTTTTATTCATGCGTTTGATCTAGGAACATCTCAATATATATATTTCTCCTGAAATATACAATTTTTTCTTGGACAAATGTGTGTGTGTGTGTGTGCGCGTGTTTGTTTTTGTTTGTTTATTTTTTTATCCATTCAATCGGCACCAATTACTTTTTTCCTCATTAATTCTCATGCTCAGTCCTCAAAGCATCTTCCAACAGTTGCTCTACCATTAAGAAACATCCAACCAAGTGAATAAATGACTAGCTAGTATTATGTCATGTGTATAGTCCAAAGATAAGACAAATGCCTAGCCACGAAAAGGATGCAGCCCACTGAAGATTGCACAGTCATCAAAAAAAAGAATCGACCTCTATAATGAGAATCAACCCAACAAACGCATGAACTTGCTCAAGAGTGATAAAAATGACCAAGCATAGTTAAAATTTCCCCATGCAATACCATTTCACCCTAGGACAAATAAAAATGCCCCTGGCATAGATAAAAATTACCCAGGCAATAGCAATTTGTTGTGGCAATGATAAAATCACTCCAGACAAAACAAAATGGCCATGAGTACAAAGAGAAATGCTCAACAATTATAAAAAACAGACAACCAACTACAAAAATGCCTAGCAAGGTTGTACTACCATGGTAATGGAGGATGGCAGCTTATGGTCATCTATTACAACCTTCAACGTTTTGCGAACCCCCCACAGTTCATGTCTTTTGTTCCTTGAAGAGCATGCAACCAAAGGAGAGGTAATATTGTTGTCAGGAATATTGCACCTTCTACGGACAAAAGTTGTTCCTCCGGTCTGAATGGTTCGGATCCAAAACAAATAAGTGAACGACAAAGGGTGAAAACCTTCCCTAAATGTTGTAAACACCTGGAAATATGCTTTAATGACGAACCTATGTACCTGCAGAACATGTCAAACAAATAAGAACATCAAAGCCACCAGAACATTATTTACACATTCATACTAGTGACTAAGGAATCCAGTAACATATACATGTGAGTTCAGTACAACAGATATGTGAGACAGAAATCAGCTTTGCATTAAGAAATCAATGAAGAAGCTTACAACCATTGCCTTAGTGTTGACAAACTCCTCCACAAGAAAAACACCTCATCCTCGATAGCTCCAACTTGCTCTCTTGTGCTCCCCAATGGATTGGGCTAGGTAGTCAATTCAACAGCATAACATTACCATTCAGTTCTCTCCCTCAACTATGGGACATGAGCTTGTATTTATAGGGCTCAATGGATAGGGATAGTTGAGAGAATTGTGGGTGAGGTGGCCAAAAGATCCTACCAAGAGGGATCTCAACTCCAACCAACCCAGAATGATAAGGATAAGGGAGGACACGAGGCTCATGTTCTAGAAGCCTCGAGAATCCTCTTTTTTTCCATTTTTACCAATGGTGTCGCTTGTATACCTTTATGACAGAGTGGTGAAGGGTAAGAACCGCTTCAAGAGCAAAGCACATACGCAATGGCACCGCTTCTCTATAATAGGATTCAGGCGGTGCCGAACAAGGTACCGCTTATCGGGTAAAGGAAAAAAGCGGTGCTAGGGTTTTTTTATGTAGAATTGACATCCAGAGCATGTTTCCACTCCAAGTTTGGGATTTAGGGCAAACGTAGGTGTTAAGGATCTCATCACATGTTGGTGACAGGATTTGGGTATAACAGAATGCCCCCCAAAGCATGAGGCTTAGAGGGATACGATAAGCGAGAGCTTTGAGAGAACAAGTTGTCACTTCGAGGTAAGAGTCAGCTTGATCGGAGAGTGTCATCAAGTAGGCATCTGCAATACATCAATATTTTTTACTCATAGACAAACGTAACCAACTCATGGCTGCAGACCAATACAAGGCAGATCCATGAGAGGAATAAACAACCATGGCTACTAGAATACAGCATAGATCCATGTGATAGAGGACTCAAACTTGGACATAGCTACCAAACATACAACATAGATCTATGTCATACAGACGCAAATTTGAGCATAGCCACGACCATACAAATTTGGATCCATGCTTGATCTACAAAACTCCATCGCAACCTGGGGAGAGCAATGAGTGCTAAACAAGTACCCATGGTCTTCGTCTTGTTTTCCACAAAGTACGATTCTATCCATGTGATTACAATGTTTTGAAGTCGAACATGGTAGAAACCACTTGATTACCGGCCAATGATGTGAACCGTTAACAAGTGCGAGGGAAATCACCATTGATGTCAATGATTCCCAAGGTACCCTAGTACAATCTACTGAGTGTGAATAGATGTCTTGATGTCGAACACCCAGTCGATTCTATCAATCAAAGGTCAATGATGTGAACCTATGTCAAGAGTGAGAGAATCTGTCATTGAGGCATACAGATCTCAAGGTACTAAATTTGTTTCTATGACTATTTCTCGGATGATGAGCTGATGTCAACAGGAATAGTCTCGTTGAAGGAGGGCCATGGTGAATCCCACATCGACGACACGAAACTCGGAACAAAGTTCTGGAATGATGTGAATGAGGTAACCATAAGACTGACTCAAAAGTACTGACACAGAGACTGTTTTGACTGCAAAGGTAAACTTTTTCAACTTCCCTTTGAACATGGGGCGGCACGACAAAAGACTTGGCAACATGACTAGACCAGACAAACACACAGTGCGACAATGGACAATGCATTCTTTTGAAAGATTCAAAGGAGTGACATGACTCATGAAAGTGGATCGACTTGTTGGTCAGCTAAATACCCAATTGAATGAAATGATATGCAGACAAGTGCCATGTTCAAAGGTAACGACAAACTGCCATTTAGTTGCAAAATGATTCCCTTCCATTAATTTCCCCATCATGGTTGATGAGTGCCTCTTTTCAGTTTTACGAGTTCAAAGAGGGTAACAAACGCTCATTGTAGCTCATCTAAAGACAAGTCCAAACTCATATGTTTTATGAACATGAGAGAGGAGGGGTTCGTTCCCAAAAGAGGGTCTCTCAATGTTTAATTTAACAAGTCCAATGAAAGTTAACTCGGTATCGTTCATGTTTAGAGAGTCTGAACGACCACTGAAGAAGACTCCACAGGGTCATTTTTCATAAATAGTTCATTTGAACTGAAAAAGTGATAACCTACCATCAGATGAACGACTCTTCAAGTGCTTTAACGAGCGTGAAGAAGATAAGATCGCTCGACAATCTTTTCATATTTAAGGAGCCCGAAAAGAATTTAAAGAAGACTCCACTAGGTCTCTTTTCATGATGAGGGATTTTACGAGTCTGAAAAGAATCAGAAAAGGACTCAGACTTTTGATGCTAAGTTTTGAGAGCATGACCAAAGTGTCGCAATAAATGCTCAAAGACTTTTTCCATTTTATGGTAGTATGAAAAAGTAAAAAACAAACTCCCAAAACTTTTACTGCTACCGCTCTTTATCCTACAACGACTTAAAAAACAACTATTAAACTCTCCAATAAACGACATTAAAGGATCATAACTGATAGTTTTCTTGTAATAAATGATTTTAAAACAAAACTATGACATGCCAAAACCTAGAATCCTTATAAAAGCTATGTAAATAGTAAAAAACAAAACATTTTACCATTTACCAATAGTGGAGAGCCTTTGGAGAAGTTTCTTGGCCATATTTTCAGTTGGTGATTCCGGGAGCATCTACCGTCGGATTTACGTGTCGTCGGCTCCAGGGAAAAGCTTGAACCTTGCTCTTTCATTTTATGCTTTCATTTTTTATTTTTGGGGGTGTTTGGGCAGTTTGAGCAAGCCCTAAAACCTTAAATGCAGGCACCGCTCTTATCCCTTATGGGATAAGTGGTATCCCGCAGGAACCATGCCTAAAACACTTCACTCAGGCGATGTCGACTGTGGGTAAAGAAAAACATGTAGGCAAGCCAAAATAGATGATTTTTGATGATTTAAAAGGTTGGTAGTGTTTCTAATTGGCCTTATGATTGTTTTTGGCAGGTTTCTATTGGTCAAAAATGGTTATTTGGAAAGAGAGGCAATAGATAATGATGATGTGTTTACCGAAAGAAACACGGGATGTATAGCCGCGTTGAGGGACTGTGGTCTTTTGAAGTTTTTCCGCACACCCAACATGGTGTCACATGAGCGTTTATTGGAGCATATTCTCCGTATGTGGAATCCAAAGCAACAGTATTTAGAGGTGAGTGCTCATGTATTGACAATTGAAGTAGAAGATATCTACTTCTTGACAGGCCTATTGAGACGGGGTGCTCCCATATCTTTGACTGGTTCTCGTGGAGGGGACATCACCACCCAGGAATTAATAAATCGCCATTGTATTCCTGGGACCAGAACATCAGGGAAGAAAATTCCCATCAAAGCAGTGGTGGATGGTCCTCTTCGCACAGTCTTATTTACCATGTAGAGAGTGGCAGGGAGCCAAGGGGTTCATTAGGCATCTAGAGCGCATATGCTCTATGCTATAGAGGCTATGGCACCCACAGTCTTCAACTGGGTGGAGGCTCTACTACTAGTTTTCAAAGATCAGCTGACCAAGTGTCAACAGGGAGAGTTGAAGCAGTTCGGTTTCGGATCCATTTTAGCGTGTTTATTTTTTGAGCGGGTTCCCCGACTGAGACCCCAGGTAGTATTCACAGAGTTGAGGGCGAGAGACCCTCGCATGCTGAGGTGGGTTCAGATCATGGCCCGCACAGGAGCAGGTAGGGGGCAGGGTGAAGTTTGGAGACCCAATTTTTCGATGGCTGAGAGACCAGCTCCTCATGGTTGAGGACTACGTATATGCGAGTACTGACTTCAGGGGTGACCCTGATCTACCGCTTCCACTTGGTGTACAGTGGGGCAAAATTGGTAAGAAACAAAAACCCTAAAATGGAAATTGTGTTTTTATGTTTTAATGTTTTAAAATTTTTTATGTGTAGTAAGGAGACTTAAATGTTTTCATGCAGATGTCGGAGCAGCACGACCTGGGGGATCCTCCCCACTAGACAGGTGAGCCAAAGCTAGTTTTGTTCCGTAGGGCGATGATGTGATGGGGGAGCTAGAGGAGAACCTCGAGAGGTTAATTCTAGACATACCAAATGCTTTGATCGACGAACTCCCACTGAGGTACCAAAGGCCCACTGCAGGAGTACCGGGTTGTTTCAGTAGACTGCTACGTTAAGTAGCTCGGGCGGTCATGTGTTACCACGAGCATCACTAGATGATAGGCTGCGTGATGTATTATTGAAATCTGATAGATAGCTTCAGGATTTTTGTATGATGATTTTTTTCCTGAAATCCTGAGCACTTCGGATGAGGTCTCGTGACTTATTTTTTGTAAAACACTTTATATATATATATATATATATATATATATATATATATAGACTTCTACTTTTGNAAATGGAAAATGTATATAGACTTCTACTTTTGGTGTTTATGTGTCTCAAATGGAAAATGTATTTACATGAGTTTATGTGTCTTTTACAGTTTATTTACAGTGAACCATGTTTGATTTCTATGTCATGAATGGGCAATATGCCAGTCTAGGATGTAATTTGCCAATGAATTGACAACTGCATTATCTTCCCTAGGGATATGCCTATAGGTAATACCTTCAAATGACCTCTCCAATAAACGTACCCTCCAAAAGAGACAGAGAAGCACAGGATTCCTGATGGTATAGACATGGTTTAAATGACAAACCACTAGTTGTGAGTCCATCAAAACTACCAAGTTACGAACATCTTGGGAGGCAGCTTTGGTCAGAAGACCTATGACTGCTTGATACTCAGCGATATTGTTGGTGGCGGGACCAATACAAACCACTCCTGAACTGACCAAATCATGAGCTGGGGAAGAGAGAACCCAAGCAGCTGAGGCAAGATTCAAGGTGTGGCAACAAGCACCATCAACGAAGCCGTAGAAATCCATCTACTCTGCACGACCAAAACACGGTATAAATAGATGCAGACACTAAACTCAAAACCATATTGAAAATACTTAAGCACACTAAAAAGTCAAGTAATATACATATATACAAGGTACTATACAAGAAATATCTAGGCATAGTACCTCTACAAGTACAACCCATTGCGAGGTTGTCCTAACGAGATTCCATCATAGTCCACAAGCTCATAGGCCCCTTTCTCTAGAACTTTGGAAATAACGAAAGGACCGTACCATATGGATTCGAACTTCCCTTTCCCTAGTTTGTCATGTCTCTAATCATAGGTTAAAACTAGTTCACCTTCGTTAAAGGCACGAGGTTGGACAGACTTGTCATACTGCGCCTTGACGCATTTCTTGTGTGCCTCATTGGCTAAGGCAGCATCACTTCTAGTTTCGTCAAGGTTGTTCAAGTAGAGAAATCTTTCTTCCTCTGTGGAAGTGCCTGGAAGAAGCTCGACAGTAAGTTTCAAGGATGGAATTTGACAATGAATAGGCAAGACAACTTCTAGTCCATAGACAAGCTGGAAGGGTATAAAACCAGTAACTGTTTTTATCAAAGTCCTGTAAGCCCAAAGAGCGGAGAAAAGAATATGGTGCCAGTTGGATTTATGGTCTCCAACCATCCGATGCAGCATTATTTTCAAAACTTTGTTAATGGCCTCGACTTGACCATTAGCTTATGGATAATAGGGTGTTGAGTTTTCATGACAAAAACCTAGCTTAGCACTTAATTCCTCCATCATTTGATTGCGGAAATGTGATCTGTGATCCATAACTATGGACTGCGGGACTCCGAATCTTGCTATCACATGATTGAATAGGAAGAGAGCGGCAGTCTTACCGTCCTCTGCATATGTAGGCATAGCCTCAACCCATTTCGTAAAATAATCAACAGCTATGATGATGTAACCATGCCCCCCAGCTGAGGTAGGCTTACAATGCATGTAATCGATCCCCCATTTGGCAAAAGGGCCAACGACAATGACGGGGTGTAACGAAGCAGGGTGGGTGCGCTTTTTTCGGATAGAAATGTTGGCAGGGTGGGCATTTCTTAATAACCTTGTGACAATCTTTAAATATTGAAGGCCATAAAGAGCCAGCGCGAAGGATTTTCTGGGCTATAGCCATCCCAGATAGATGACCGCCACATGCTCCAGAGTGGCAATCATTTAAAACCTGTTCAGCTTCCTCATGGGTAAGGCATCGCTGGAGAACGGAATCGATACCACGTCTATACAAAGTGTCATTCAAGATGAGGTAGTATTTTGCGTGGTGACAGATATGGCGGTGATCGTCAAGGGATAGAGTGGGCTAAAATCTTTGTGTCTGGTGATAAATGAGCAAATATCCATACCATGGGTCAATAGTGCTTATTAGGAACAGGAATTCATCCGGGAATGAATCACTGGGCTCAGATTTCGTCGAAGCACAGGGAAGATCACACATTAGCTCAGCAAAGACCAATGATTTCTTTGGCGTAGCTTTGGAAAATTCCAGATCAAACTCTTGTAGGATGACTATCCATCAGGAATACTTGCCCCAAAGCACCTGACGAGTCAAGATGTAATACATAGGGTTTTGGTCTACCAATACGGTGGTTGTGCGGAGCAAAATGTAGTGACGAAATTTCTAAACAACAATGACCGTGGCCAATGCTAATTTCTCCACGTGTGAGTATCGAGTTTCATAATCCATGAGATTCTTACTAGCATAATATATCACGTGCTCCTGACCGTCGGGATTCTCCTGCACCAAAACCATAATGATGGTAGTAGTGGAGGCAACAATGTATAAGAGAAAATCCTTTGAATAATCCGGGGGGTGTATCACGAGTGAGTGAGTCAGAGCGTGTTTGAGATTATCAAAGGCCCATTGGGCTTGGTCATCCCAAAAGAACGGAGTGTCCTTCTTAAGGAGACGCATATAACCGTATGTTTTCTCTACAAAATTGCAAACAAAATGGCAGAGGAAGTTTTTCTTCCCTTACAAACTTTGGAGTTCTAGAAGGTTGGTTGGGGTTGGTAGGGCTAGAATAGCGGCAATTTTCAATGGATTTATCCGGATGCCATCCTTAGAAACCACAAAACCTAACAGACGTCCCGTCTCAACGCAAAAAACACATTTATGAGGATTGAGCTGTATGTTATAATGACATCATCTTGACAAAATGTCTCTAAGATGACCAAGGTGGTCCTCCCGTCGCTGTGAATGAGCTGGGAGGTCGTCAAGGTATGGTTCTACAATATGTTTTATATCGTGAAACACATAGGACATAGCACGCTGGAAAGTGGCTCCAACATTTTTTAGGCCGAATGGTAACTTCCTGTATGCAAAGGTTCCCCATGGGCAAATAAATGTTGTCTTGTGCTGATCGGTGGGTAAAATCTCAATTTGGTTATAACCCGAAAAGCCATCCATAAATGAGAAGATGACACTTCTGGCACAGTTGTCGATAATTTGGTTGATATGCGAAGTGGAAAAGTTGTCTTTGGGATAAGCTTTGTTCAAATCTCTGAAATCGATGCAGACTCTAATGGTGCCCTGCTTTTTATTGACAGGGACGATGTTCGATACCCATTTCGTCAGGGGTATGGGATAAATAAACCCTGCTTTTAGAAGCTTTTCTATTTCAGCTTTGATAGCTATGGATTTCTGTGGATGGACTTGTCTCAGTTTTTGCCTGACAGGTTTTGCAGTGGGATAGGTTTTTATTTCGTGAACCACAATGAATGGGTCTATCCCAGGCATTTCTTTGTAGGACCAGGCAAAGACATCTCATAATTCTTTGAAAAGTGCTCTATATGCTTCAAATTCTTCTGTTGAGCAGTTTTTCCCAACATGAACATGCTCAAGGGTGTCGGGCTTGGTTGATATGTCAATTGGATTTGTATGAGTAATGTTGCATAGATTTCCTTCAGACTCCGTTTTCCGCAACAATATAGGAGTTTGAGGTGTTTTGACAATATCAGTAGTAAAAAGGGATGCAAAATCATGGTATACCGAACTGGTGTTGGGGAGGAACGATGATCTATGATGATGATCCTCCGATGTAGGTTCATTCGTACTCATGATCTCCATAATGGACTCATCAGAAGGAAAATTCCGGGAGAGATAATCTAGAGTAGGAAGAGAGGGTTCTAACCAAGAGGGCAAGTGGTAAGGGTTTGAAGCCACTAGATGAAGGTCATTAGTGTGGTCATCGAAAAGGGTTTGGATAACGTTGTGCATTGCTTCATGCGGACTCAACGAGGTGGACCCAACAATTTATTTTCCCTTTGGATCCTAATCAAATGAAGAAATCATATTTACCGTCACCGTTTCTATGTTAGGAGGGTTTGACGGAAAAATCCCCATGAGGGAAGAATCCTCCAACATGCCTACCCCAATTGAATGGTAAGGAGGAGGGGACTAGCCTAACATAGGGATGTTATTAGCCGTAGGGGTGGTAACATCTGGTGTTTAGAAATTGAGCTGATCAATGGTTACAATCCTCCCAAGATGCGGAAACTGGACGAATACCGTCAAAGCGACAACAGTCATGGCGCAAAACCAATTTCTTCCTAATAGGAGGTTGTAGTCTAACGGGGCATCTACTACTTCCACTTGAATGGAAATGTTTTTTCCCCCAAGCTCGACTGAAAGGGATGTGATGAGACCATGGGGTTGGAAACCTCATCCACTAAAGGCTTTCAGAGTCGTTGGTGATGTTAAAAACTCAGGAGAGCCAATAGCTTTCCAACAAGACAGGGACAAAACCGAAGTTGAAGCTCCTTCGTCTAGGACAGTTCTAAAGACCTTTTTCCCGACTACTTTCGTTATGATTTGGAAAGTGAGTTTGTGAGGTATTCTAGACTTATAGTTCTCGACATTAAAGTGAATCAAATTAGTGTTGTCTGGGTCTAAAGCTCCCAACGTTGTTAATAAGTTTTTGCGTTGCGTTGGACAACTTTGGAGTACTTCCAAGGTAGAGATTTCACATGGTGCTTGAGCAAGATCTTCAACTATGTTATAAAACTGGACAACTCGGGCATTAGGGTTAAAAACAACCTTCCTAAGAGTACTCTTGGGTGGACACAAAACCATGTCGAGATTAGGTTTCTCGATGGTTAGGGGACCAGTAGACGAGAACTCGGGAGAACCAGTAGAGGGAGCTTTTCCTGAAGAAGAATTGTCTTCTTTCTTGTCTGTTGGTTTGCCATAACTCTAACTTTGAGTTTGTAAATTAATAGTGTCCGAGGACATCATACGAATTTCCTCTGAAGAACTAGAATTCCCCCGATTAGACATGTGGTCTATCAGTTGTTGTTGAGAGGGAAAAGGATCCATGAGAATTGTTGGCGCGGGATTAGTTTTTAAGAATTGATTAATTTCTTCATGACAAGGACACTCTTTCATGAAGTGGTCACCTCTGCATAGCAGACATGGATATTTTGCTTTTCTTTTCCCTTTATCATTCTCGTTGGTGGTTGGTTTTGGATTCTCCTACGGGTTTCCAGTTTTTTTGTTTTTTGCTTTACCTTTCTTTTTATTGTTGCTGGGCATTTGTGTACTCTGAATGGAATTTACCTCGATGGAAACCTTGGGAGTTGAAGGAGTAGGGGTAGAAGTCTAGGGTTGCTTGGCAGGTTTTGCTATTAGCGGGGACTGGATTGAACCAACAATCTCATCAACAGGGGTTTCTACTGGTGGCTTGGCAAGATCGGTGCTTCGGCGAGGAGCTTGAGGGATCAAGTCATACAACGTTCTAGACTGGGAATATACCAAGTCCAGATATTGGGCTCGACTAATGGCTTGCTCTTCGGTAACGGCACCGCCCATAGCCACATCTCGGGCGATTGGAGGCAACAAAGATTTAGTAAACCAATCAGCTAACAATTGATCCGGGATAGGAGTCTTAATAAGTCTTCTCCGCCTTCTCCACTCATGGATATGATCTCATATGTGCATGGAGGTGTTTTGACGTAGAGAAGTTAAGAGATCTATACCCGTTTCATAGCAGATAGGAAGTTGAAAGTGTGTAAGAAAGACAGTTGCCAAAGAACCAAAATCCACAAATGAATGTTGTGGAAGTTCAATGTACCATTTCATGGTGGTACCGGTCACAGTTCACTGGAAGAGTCTTAAACGAACTAAATCATCCATTAGGGAGTTCGAAGAACACCACAAATGGAATGTCATGACATGGTTTTTTGGATCATCTCCCTGCTTCCCATCGAATTTTGGAATGTCCGATGGTAACTTTACCGGAATGGCAGGCCACGAGGGGTTATGTCGAATGGGATCATTAATTAACTTGGACAAATCAGGCAAGTCCAAAGTTGCTAGGAAAGGTAACTGGCAATTAGGTTGTATGTACTGGTATTATTGATAGGGCATATACGTACCAATCGGACCGTAAGTAGACTGATAGACAAGTTGTTGAAATGACTGTTGTGATGAAGAACTACCGGAAGATCCACTCGCAGGGGGTTTATTTCTATGATTAGGACCGTTAGAACCACCGAAGCTTCCAGGAGGAGGACCACCAGGACCATCGGGACCACTATAACCACCTGGGCCACTAGGAGGAGGACCACTAGACCCTCCAGGACCCTTGGTAGGTAAACCTTCGGAGCCTCCAGAACCACTAGGAGGAAGGCCACCAGACCCTCTGGGACCATTAGGAGGAAAGTCACTGGGCCCCCCAGGACCACCAGGACCGTTAGGACCGTAAGGAGGGAAGCCGCCAGGCCCTCCAGGACCATTAGGTCCCCCAGAGGGAGGACCTCTGTAAGGTGGTCCTTCGACACCCCTCGTAGTATGTATAGGTATCCCTCCCATAGCTGTCATGTAGGACCAGTTAGGTTACCCCCATGGAGTGAAAGTATTACCGAGATATGAAATTCCAACATAAGGCATTCCTGTAGGGGTGGGTTGGTAATTGATATTTCCTACAGGTACTTGATTTGTTGTGTGACCATACCCCCAAGAGGTTTGATTGGTTACAGGTTGTGCCCCCAAGGGCTGACCTGAACTAGATGGGGGGTTAACCACATTCGTATGGGTAGGAGGGACATAGACTACATGTTGCTCTATATTAGAGGTCTGTCCATAACTAGCTACAACTCCAATGACAAGCAACATAGGTCATGCTAGGGGTTGCCCCCTGGCACTAGAAGGTGTTGATGAAACAGGAATTGAAGGTTGTTCCCCAGTTGAAGAAGACCTGGGAGGATTTGGAACAGACATAATATGGGAGGTGGTGGGGTTGGTGGTTTGACCTGGATTATGTGGAGTCACAGCATGATCTAGAATAGGTTCAATGGGTTTCATAGAATCAACAAGTGAGCGATATCCCGCAGGCCAAGGGTCCATATTACGAGGAAAAACTGTCGAGCGAGGTGGTAGTGTACCCAATATGTTATCTATTTTATTCTCAAGGTCTCTTGCACGGAGAATAGTTGTCTGATATTGTCTACGTTCTTCTTCATTTGGTGAAATTTCTTCAGAAGAGGTTGGACGGGTTCCAAACGAAGCAATGGCTTGTCCCATAGAGGTATCCCAAAACGGAGCATTGGGACCATAATCTGGACGGGTAGTATCATCAACATGGCCTTCTATGGGAGAATGTAAAGAAGTATTACCCATAGAAGGTTGTTGAGCCAAGGGAGGACCGTGCGAAGGGTATGGATCTCTGTTTTCTGCAACCGCATTTTCTCCCACTTGGGAGTTGGTAGCAGCTCCTTGGTCGATAGATTCTATAGGATCTTATCCTAAAGAAGGAGTAAAATTAGGTGGCAAGCCCCATACTCTTCTGGACCGTCTCAATTCCGCCAGTTTGTACAGTTCCTATCTAACCTAGGGTTTCAAAACTAGAAAAAACACACCAAAATCTCTCCTACTCAAGCTATAGGCCAAACAAGCAAACTTAAATGACAGGAGGAGTTCAGATAGTCCGGTCTCTCACCAGGATTGTCAAGAAGATGCCACTCGCAATATATGCTAGGTACGTGCGTAGTAATCCCCCCGAATGTTGTTTTCGGTGTATGGCTCCAAGCAAGACACCCAAAGGGCTTTTCTCAGATAGATAAGGTATCCTAGTGGGGTCTCCCGATATACACAAGGTATGTGGGAGCTCAAATCGGTAGTAGTGTTGTCTAATGCACAATCGTTCACAAGGGGCCTTCCTATATACAATCGAGTATGTGAAGTACCTTTCTATATACCTCAAGGGTACGTGAAAGGCCGTTCGATATACCAATGGTACATGGAAGAACCGCGCGAGTCCTGGGATGTAGTGCGGACAAGTAATGACAGCTCCTACGCTTAATGACGCCCGAACACGTCTCTAGCCTATCACTCAAATTTCTATGTAAATTTTAAGCCTATAACTACCGTTGATTTTAAAGTGGACGGTTAGGTGAATGCATGGAATTTTGACAGAAACAGTAAAACCATGCAGATATGTAGATGCAAATATTTCACTTTACCGTTCAAGGTATGCCTACTTACAGGAGGGAGAGAGAGTATTTTCTTTTCATTTTGAAAACCAAAAATTCCCAAACAACTACTTTGAACAAATCAAATCCAAAGACAAGCAACACATTCCAAACTCATTTTTCTTGTTGAAAGCAATCAGATGGGTAAGAGTCTCTTTTCCTAAAAGAAAAACAACAAGCACTCTATATGCATATGCAATCTATTTTTTTGATTTTCTTTGAAACATAGATAGATCTAACTTAAAACTACAATATTTTTTCTTTTGATGAGACAGTAATAATACAAGAGAGACAAAAGAACAAAGGGAACCTGAAAGCTTATGAGGCTAATCAAAGATCCAGTGCCCTATGCTCAGTAAAAATAATGAATTAATCTCAACAAAAAAAATTCTTTTTAAAAGCAAAAAGAAGTCCTCTATGGAAAAAATGAAGTTAAGATGATGATTAAGTGGTTTTTCTTTCAATCTTTATAAATAAAACAAAAAGAGATCCAATTGAAACCTAAGCTTTCAACAATTCCTTTCAGAATCACAACCAACAAGCATGAAAGCAAACGAATAATCAACAATCCTAACTTAGTTTTTGAATTCTTTCAATCAAACAAGTTTTACCACAAAAATTTCAACCATGAGCATTCAGATTCAGACAAACAAGCCTGACAGTGCAGGGCTGAAAGCAAGCAAAACCCTACTTTTGCAAAAAATCACAAAAAATCAAGTTCTGTAACAAGGCCTACCTGGCACCGCACTGGAGGGGTCTTTAACAGAGCGGTTCTAGACGCGCACCGCTTCTGGATCACTGCACTCAGGCGGTGGCACCGCCTATTGCTAACAGGGTTCAGGCGGTGGCACCGCTTATTGCCTACAACACATGCGCAGTTCCCTGAATATATCTAGAACACAAAGAGAATGAGAATTCAAGTAAAAAATTGTTCAAATCAAGATGAAGACTGATGAATGACAATAAAACAGAGCATATAAAGTCAAAGCAGTTCATATCTGAAAGTTTCAAACCAAACTTCACTAAGTCAGATGGCAAATCTGACTGAAGAGATTTACAAACTAGAGTCTGGATTCGAACAAGTGTTAAAGGTCTGAGGAAGGTCAGATCAATAGAAACTTGCTTTATTCCCCAGCGGAGTCGCCAGATTTGTTGTCAGGAATATTGCACCTTCTGTGGACAGAAGCTGTTCCTCTGGTCTGAATGGTTCAGATCCAGAACAAATAAGTGAATGACAAAGGGTGAAAACCTTCCTTGAATGTTTTAAACACCTAGAATAATGCTTTGATGATGAACCTGTGTACCTGCAGAACATGTCAAACAAACAAGAACATCAAAGCTACTAGAACATTATTTACACATTCATACTAGTGACTAACGAATCCAATAACATATACATGCGAGATCAGTACAACAGATATGTGGGACGGAAATCATCTTTGCATTAAGAAATCAATGAAGAAGCTTACAACCATTGCCTTAGTGTTGACAAAATCCTCCACAAGAAAAGCACCTCATCCCCAATAGCTCCAACTTTCTCTCTTGTGCTCCCCAATGGATTGGGCTAGGTAGTCAATTCAACAGCATAACATTTCCATTCAGTTCTCTCCCTCAACTATGGGACATGAGCTTGTATTTATAGGGCTCAATGGATAGGGATAGTTGAGAGAATTGTGGGTGAGGTGGCCATAAGATCCTACCAAGAGGGATCTCAACTCCAACCAACCCAAATTGATAGGGATAAGGGAGGACACGAGGCTCATGTTCTAAAAGCCTCGAGAATCCTCTTTTTTTCCATTTTTACCAAGGGTACCGCTTGTATACCTTTATGACTGAGCGGTGAAGGGTAAGAACCGCTTCAAGAACAAAGCACATACTCGGTGGCACCGCTTCTCTATAACAGGACTCAGGCGGTGCCGAACAAGGTATCACTCATCGGCTAAAGGGAAAAAGCGGTGCTAGGGTTTTTTATGTAGAATTGACATCCAGAGCATGTTTTCCACTCCAATTTTGGGATTTAGGGCAAACATAGGTGTTAAGGATCTCATCACATGTTGGTGACAGGATTTCGGTATAACAAATATGTTGAGTAGGGAGGTGAGGAAAGAACCAAATGCCTAGCAAAGATGATATTTTTGCCCAACAATGTATGGAAACACCCAATGATGCACAACTTGAATAATAATTGAAATAAAAAAAGTCCCTAAGAGATTGCAACAACCCATTAAAAATAACATTCGATCTCTGGAAATGTGAATGCATCCCACAATGGAGGTTTACTAGTTGTTGGATAATTTTTCCAAACCAAAACACAACTCAACAATACATTAAACCATTGTTGCTTCAACAAAACTCCATTATCTCGCCATTTATAGTCATCGGAAGCCATTAATTAAATAGAGGAGCCCCCAAACACTTAGTAAATAAATGAATGCAAAGAAACAATCAATCACGCATTAAAATTGTGTGTGACATTTACCCTAGAAACCTAAATGAGAAAACCAATGTTTGATGGTATCTCATCTCTTCATTTGGAAAACTTAATTTACAATGTAATGGGATCCTTGGTATTCTCTTCTCCTTGACGACAAGTAGGAAAAAATTCCCCTGCACATTGAAAGTTACCATGAGAGATATGAAAGCATGGGGGTAGTGTTAAAGCCAAGGGGTTGATTTGTCAGTTTCCAATCCCCTCTCTGATTTGATTTTCCATTCATTTACTTAATACACAAATTTTGTTTTGTTTTGTTTTATTCTACATTACACTGCATTGTCTTTTCTCTATGCTATAACTTTGTTACATTGTCTGGTTGAGTCTTACAACCACCCTTTTTTTTGAATCCATTTTCGAATAAGATCATGAGGTATGAGACAAAAAATAGGGTTTGTTCTCAAGTATACAATGTTATCATATTGCTTTATACCTACATAGGCCACCATGTGAAAAGACTATGCGAGGAATAAATTAGGGTTTGCACGTGTGGTAGAACAATATGCAAAGGAATAAACAAGAGCAAACTAGAACAAAGGGAATATGCCAAGATTATAGAGGACAGAGGGAAAACTAGAGTGTTAAAAATATACCATGGCTTTGATACCATGACAAAGCTTAAAAAACTCCAAACTTGATTGATTATTTATTGAGCATTAATGTTTTATTTACACAAGGGAGAAGTGACCTTTGGCCTTCATCTTCCAAAGGTACGTGACTCTTCAACTTAGTAACTGAACTAAACTAGATATTTACATTATTTAAAAAAATTAACCATAATCCCTACATACTAGATTTCCAACAATCCTTTTCTACACAAATTCTTGTTTTTGTGTGTGATCATCTTGTTGAGCGATGGGACCTAAATTTCCAATGATTTTCCCCTTCATGAATTGCAAGTTCTTCTCAAGTGATGTTTCTGGTGATAAGTAGTCCATATAGGAGGAATTTAGACCCTAGTGACAAAGGTGCCACAACAAATTATCAAGTATATCTATGTTTGTTGTTTAGAATGTCAATAAAGTATGAAGATTGTTGTTTAGATTGTTTTTCAACCAAAAATGTCTCTTTGGCCTCGTGCATTAGAAGGAATTTGTTATAGCATTATTTGATCACCACTCGCCATTGATGACTTGATTGTCCATTTACTACATAATTTGAATCTTTCTCTTGCCAAAAGAAATTAAAAACTGGTATTTTGTTGCATACTCAAGTCTTTCATTAAAGCAACACACAACTACTCATTCTTAATTTCCCTTCGAAAAAGGCACAAGTATATCTTAAAAAGGAAAAAAAATAATGAATGTGCATTACTTGTGTACCTTTGAACAAAGTTTACCAGAATTTACCACCTAGGTAACCTTAATTTCTATTACCAATGAATTTAACCAACTACTAAAGCAGGAGCATTAGTATATCCGCCCAAGGAGGGGCCATTGTAATTTCCATGTACAAAGTACTTTACTTCCTAGTAAAGATAGATAGGGAATATGCTTAAGTTTTGTTAGGTGTCACTCATAATGATTATGTAACTAATCCCTTATGAATTAAGATGACTCGAGAAGATAGTGAATGAGTCATGAGGTAGAGATAGAGGTGGATTTCTGAAAATATAAGTGGTTGCACTAGCTTAGGCATTTGTTGCCATTAATTTAGAAAGTTTATTAGGGTTTTAATAACTAAAAGAAGAGTTTCTAGAGGTATTAATGTAATCCTACGGGAATTTGTAAAAGGGGGAGAAGATGGCCATGCAGAGGGAGATCGGGCCATAATAGTTTAGTAGAAATCTCAGAAGTTAAGTCATGGTTTATTATGTATGTACAATTCATTTATAGAATGGAGAGAAAATTCATCATCTATGTGTATTATTTATGCATCTTATGATTGGCTTCAACTATGATGAATATTGATTTAATTGGTAAATCCATGTTGATTGTATAGTCCTGAGTGCACAACACTTCATCTTTGAAGGGATTGTTGGTTAAGGAACGAAATAATTGGTTCATTGAGGGAAGAGAAATGGGTGGAATTTATGAGCAAGAAATTCCAGTTCTAAAGAAGAGATTAAAATCCTTTTGAAAGAGAATCGATTTACAAAATGATTTAGTGAAGAAGTAGTATATAAGAAGTTGTCGAGCAACGCTGGAATAGTGGTCGAATCATACAATTGAAGGGTTTTAGTGATTGCAATTATGAAGAGAGGAAGGGCGTTTGGATTTCATACCTACGCTAAAGTATTGTTAAAAGAAATAAACCCCGGTAGAAATCATGATAAAAGCAAGGATGACTTAAAAAGAGAACCTAATTTGTTTCAGAGCCATAATGATGATGAAGTGACAATTGAGAGCTTAGAAGTTAATGATTCTTGCTTACATTGGAATCGCTACAAAGGACTAGTAAGACGATCTACCATTATTATTGTTTCATATTTCCCTATCGAAATTTAGTTTGGAAACTAGAAAGGAATGCGTTGCCATGAAAGGGTCTCCTAAATCGTTGATGCTTGGAGGAACATTGAAACACATCTGGTGAGGCATATGTGTATGAAGTATTAGGTAGTAAGTGTCCTTAGATTTCTATAATGTATTGAGTAATTATGTAGCTCCATTGTATTTATGCATAAGGAAAAGGTGATGAATTATGGTTCTGGTGATCGATTAATAGTAAAGGTAAATAATCCTTTGAGAACAGAGTATTTGCTTCTCAACAAATAATTTATGGATTTATGTAATCTGGAATATAGTGGTTTAAAACATGAAACTTGGAATAAATATACGATCTTGCAAATTGCTTGTGTATGGAGACAAAGTTACACCTTGGTATTATTGTCTGCAACATGTGGATGTGCCTAGCACTGGGAGAAATCAATAAATGATGTTGTCAATTCATTTTGAGAGCAAAAGACAGTTGTAAATTCAAATTGAAAAGATGGATATTTGAAGGAAATTATGGGACCATAACCCACAAGGTATTGGAAGCATTATTTTTTATGAAGTTGCAGGTGGTTCATGCATCAATTTTGGTATCAAAGCGGGAAAAGAAACAAAGAGAAAGATAGTGTTTTGTAAAGGCAAGAAGATAGACTAGCAGTTTGTAAAGAAGAGGATTCATGAGTTGAGGAGTTTTGCATGCAGGTGAAGAAGAGGCTTGTAGCCTGAATAGTAAGTTATTGACAGAGATAAATGCTTTGGGAGGAGTGATTACATGCAAGAAGTAGGAGAGAAGACACCTCAGCAAGAAGATCATAGCCTTAGAAACAATGATGAAGGAAGCCAGCGAGGGTTTCTAAGAAAAGAAGAAGTGTGGCCAGAACCTAGTTATTTCAGCTAAGGTTGAAATACAAGAGGACAGTTGTATTCTCTAGAGAAGATGAGTTGTGAGTGTAAGCCTAGAAGGAGCATGGATGATTTCTCAAGGAGGTCTTAGAAAGAGGACTAGTGCTTGCCAAAAGACCAAGCACAGAGGAGGTTTGGTGAGGTAGGTTGTAGCAGGGATAACTGTTACTACAAAGGCTAGTGCAACTCATAAAGAGTGAAAGAAGTTCAGGAAGTTGACTATTGAAAGTCATAGCAGAGGTTCAGAAGGCAGCCATAGAGTGTAGAAAGAAGATGCCAAATCCAATGGCATATGGAGGCAAATGACTAATGAAGATTATGAGAGAAAGAAGGCTGAGATGGAAGTCTATCTAGAAGTTATGATGGAGTTGTTACAGAAGGCGGAAGACCAGAGATGTGGTTTCTTTATGAGAAGAAAGTTGAGGTGGCATAAGCTACATAAGAAGAAGAAAGAGCAACTGATGAATGCTCAGTGGGAGGATGAGATGCTCAAGGCATGTGGGTATCAGGGAGAAGAGTTGAAGATTGAAGCTTGAAATGAGGCCAAGAGGTCTCAGTGTTTTGAAACTGATATTTTTTTTATGTCCCCAGGTACAATGAATGAAGTAGGACAATTTGCTAAGATTGTCACAAAGAATGAAGGAAAAGGGCAGAATCTTAATTATGTTTAGGAAGATGATGGGACAGTTGAGTCTCTTTCAAATGCACATGCGCAACTGAGTGAAAGTGTTTATTTTCAGCATGTAGCAAAAGTTTAAAGTAGAAAAATCTTGGCTTATGATGATGATAGCCAAGAACATGATGAAGAAAGGGAGGAAATCAAGCATTTAGATGTTATGCTTGGGGAAGTTGAAAATAAGGTTATTGAGGATTTTTTGAGTCATGTAGAAAACTCGAGACAACAGGAAGATTTGATGATTGAATCATCAAATAAGACCATCGGGTCTTGTAGGTTTAAAGCTGACAAATTGACTGTGTTTGCAGGTATTGCAGACTACAATCCATCTTATGGACATGTCTTAAGTGAAGTTGAAAGTCACTAGGACAGACATAACAATGAGGAAGATGTAAAGTATGAAGATATAATGCTTGAAGAAGCCAACATGGAGATTTTATTGTTGGAGAACCTATTAGAGAAATTTAAGTCAAATTGTGAATTGGAACCTAAGGTAAATGAGCTATGTTTCAATAGTATTGATGAAGAGATTATGTGTCTTGAGGAGTGCATAGGTAGAGATGCAATTGCGAAGGATTCAATCATTCTGGATAGACAGATGGGAGTGTTGCCAAACAATGATAAAGGAAAATATAAGTTATTGTAGGAGAATGGGTTTGTAAAATACTTATTTAATGAAGGCACCATCTCTATTGGAAGAGAGACAGTCATGTCTCATATGAAGGTACCCGTTATTGTTAAGGACATGGAGAAGTTGGCTTGTCTGAATGGCCAAGAGAAGACTGTTGAACAAACATTTGGGACTGTCACAATGATGGAGGATCAAAATTCCATTTTGATGAAGGATGTTGAAGCAGTATCATAGAGAAATTAGACGTGTGACAAAGGAGAGGACAATGAAGATTGTGCAGAGTTTCCAAAATAAATTCCATGTGAGATGGTAGATTTGTGGCGTGAGATTTGTCTTTTGGAGAATAAACTAGCAATCTAGAGAATGAATATTCTGAATGTACAATTGAAGTTGGATGAAGGTGAGGTAGATGTGTCTCATGATAAAGAGGAATCAGTCCTAAAACCGAAGGAAGATGAACTGGTTACTAAAATCAGTCAAGGAGATGAAAGGAAACTATGGAATGTTGTCAAGAAAGAAGAGGAAGAGAGTTATGTTGAAGTTAATGATCAACATACCGAGGAAATGTTTGAGATGACTCAAGTAATAAGTGAATGGATGAAAATTTTGCTAAAGGAGGTTGCAATCAATAAGATGGAAATGTCTTAAGTTTTGTCTGAAACAAAAGCATGTGTTAACACCCAAAAATGGTTAACGACCTCATCTACCCCATTTCATGGCTCATTCGTCCATTTACCTACCATATTTCCCTGAAAATCCCACTAAAAGCCTCCAAAAGGCCATAAAACCATCTAAAAAGGCTCTAAAAGGCCTAAAATGCCTCCAAAAGGCCCAAAAACCCCTTTTTCCTCCAAAAATAACCAAAATTCCTCCAAAAATAGCAAAAATCCCCAAAAGGGAAGAAAAGGAATAAAAATAATGAGGAAAAAGGAGAAAAACCCTAAAAGGGCCAAAAACCCTAAACAAGCTGCCCTAAACCACATGGTTTCCAAAAACCATGGGCAAGCACTTCACCACTAAAAAACTATAAATAAGTGGTGAACCCCCTCATTTCTCATATCCACAGTCATAGCATCCTTACTCTGCCAAAACATCTCGTGAACCCTAGCTACCATCAAGCTATTTCCATCATTGAGACCCCTTTTGGCCTATTTTCCACCATCGGAGAAGGAGAAGGACCAGCTCGGAGCTCGGAGCCACCGACATCGGACCAGCGCAACGGACTCCACCAACCTCTACATTGGAGGTAACTCTAATAAAAACACCATTACATATTTCGTTATTGTCTTTTACTTCCTGTTATTTACTTTTACTGTCTTAGCTTAGCTTTTTACTTTCCAGTTTACTTTCTGTTTTATCGAACTGCTACTAAGGATTCCAGATTCCTTAGTAGGTGCTCATCAGCACAAGCTAGGGTGAAAACCCTAGCTACAGCATGTATTAGTTTGCTAAACTATGTTATGTTAACTAATATGCAGAGAAGTGTGAGTGACTATGTTGTTGCAGCTAGGGAATTGAAAGATAATTTACTTTTTGAAAGTAAATTTGCAGGTAGTGAACAACAATTGGATATTGCAGAGGGAGATGCTTACAAAAGCATAAAGGAAGTATGGGTGGCAGCAATATCCGAGACAATATTTGCAGCAGCATTTGTAGTAAACTCAAGAAGAAAAACAAAAACTGAAGCAAGGAGAGTTGAAGAAAGAAATCAACAGTTTGGAGAAGAATGGATAAAGTACAGTAAGATGCAGTGGCGAAGTAATGAAAATCAGATTAGTTTGCAGCAAAAAACTGAATTGGAAAAGGTCATAGATGAACTAAGGGAGTTAATGCAAATGCCTAAGAAAAGCTACAAAAGAATGATAAAGACAGTCCACTATGGAGTTGATTGGGAAGTGAAGAATAGTGAAGGTAAATACAGTGGAGCTCTACAACACAAGGAATGGAAGCCTGGAAGAATGCGGCTGAAGAATGATAAAGACAATGCAACTTATGGACAGTAACAAACTAAAGTTTGGGATCCAGGAAAGATAAAGATTGAAGGCACATGATCAGGTGATCATGTTTTCTTTATACTTTGGGAGTATGATGCAGGAGCATTAGTCCTCCAATTATAAACCATATTGTTGGGTTTGACCTCTAGGTCTTGATATCAGCCCAAGGAGGGGCCATTGTAATTTCCATGTACAAAGTACTTTATTTCCTAGTAAAGATAGATAGGGAATATGCTTAAGTTTGGTTAGGTGTCAATCATAATGATTATGTAACTAATCCCTTATGAATTGGGATGACTCTAGAAGATAGTGAATGAGTCATGTGGTAGAGATAGAGGTGGATTTCTGAAAATAGAAGTGGTTGCACTAGCTTAGGAATTTGTTTCCATTAATTTAGAAAGTTTGTTAGGGTTTTAATAACTGAAATAAGAGATTCTATAGGTATTAATGTAAGCCTACGAGAATTTGTAAAAGGGGGAGAAGATGGCCAAGCAGAGGGAGATCGGGACATGATAGCTTAGTAGAACTCTCAGAAGTTAAGTCATGGTTTATTATGTATGTACAACTCATTTATAGAATGGAGATCAAATTCATCATCTCTGTATGTTATTTATGCATCTTATGAATGGCTTCAACTATGATGAATATTGATTTAATTGGTCAATCCATGTTGATTGTATAATCCTGAGTGCACAACACTTCATCTTTGAAGGGATTGTTGGTTAAGGAATGAAATGATGGGTTCATTGAGGGAATAGAAATGGGTAGAATTTCTTAGCAAGAAATTCCAGTTCTAAATAAGAGATTGAAATCCTTTTGAAAGAGAATCAATTTACAAAATGATTTAGTGAAAAAGTAGTATATAAGAAGTTGTCGGCCAATGTTGGAATAGTGGTCGAATCATACAATTGAAGGGTTTTAATGATTGCAGTTCTGAAGAGAGGAAGGGCATTTGGATTTCATACCTACGCTAAAGTATTGTTAAAAGAAATAAACCCTAGCAGAAATCATGATCAAAGCAAGGATGGCTTAAAAATAGGACCTGATTTGTTGCAGCGCCATAATGATGATGAAGTGACTCTTGAGAGCTTAGAAGTTAATGATTCTTGCTTGCATTAGAATCACTACAAAAGGACTCGTAAGACGATCTAGAGTTATTATTATTTCATATTTCCTTGTTGAAATTTAGTTTGGAAACTAGAAAGGAATGCGTTGCCATGAAAGGGTCGATTCCTAAATTGTGGCTCCTTGGAGGAACATTGAAACGCATCTGGTGAGGAATATGTGTATGAAGTATTAGGTAGTAAGTGTCCTTAGATTTCTACAATGTATTAAGTAATTATGTAGCTCCATTGTATTTATGCATAAGGAAAAGGAGATGAATTCTGGTTCTAGTGATCGATTAATGGTAAAGGTAATAGCCCTCTGAGAACAGAGTATCTGCTTCTCCGCAAATAATTTATGCATTTGTGTAATCTGAAATGTAGTGGTTTAAAACATGAAACTTGGAATAAATATACGATCTTGCAGATTGCTTGTGTATTGAGACAAAGTTACACCTTGGTATTATTGTCTGCAACATGTGGATGTGCCAGCACTGGGAGAAATCAATAAATGATGTTGTCAATTCATTTTGAGAGCAAAAGGCAGTTGTAAATTCAAATTGAAAAGTTGGATATTTGAAGGAAATTATGGGACCCTAACCCACAGGGTATTGAAAGAATTATTTTTGAAGAAATTGCAGGTGGTGCCTACATCAACTACCAATGTTATAGATTAAATCCAATTGTTTGGAAAAGGGAAAGTGACCAATTGAGCACCCTTATGCTGTAATTATTGAAACATTAATTTATTGGAATTTTATCAGCATCCTCTTCTGCAAAAATCCTTGTTTCTATGTCAAGTCATCTAGTTGAGTGATGGGACCTAAACCTCCCATGATTTTCCCATTCATGAATAGCAATTTCTTTTGAAGCAGAGTTAGAGGTATAAGTGGGCTAGGCAGAAGGAACTTAGACCCCTATGACAATGGCGCCTCCAACAAATTATCAAGAATGTGGTTTAAATTCTTAATAAATATGAATGTCTCTTCCCCCCTCTCCAAAGCTAAGTGTTAATGTTGAATTGTTTTGCATTTTGAATATTTATTTGTTGGTTGAATTAGTTTCTAATATGCTAATTATGACCAGTATATAACTGAATTCATATTCATTTTATGACTTATATTATTATAACCACAATGATTTGAGGAAGGCAATTATTTTTCTTATGTGCAATTTACTATCTGAATTTGTGTGCAAAGAACTAGTTATGGATAACCATCTAGATATAGGTGCTTTTATTTTCTCATCTCTTTAGGTAGTTATCTTAAATATAAGTCACTAATTAGGAAGCATAAGATTGTTATCTTATGTTCACTCTATCGATGGTCCAACCTAAACCATTGGAGATTATTCCCTAAAATACAACACCCGGGAAAAATATTTAAGAGCCATCTATATAAGCCCTTTATGAAAGAAATCAAAGTAGCAAACCACTTACCAACAACTTTCATAAGACCGTGGGAAGGAAAACTACCTTACCCAAAAATATATGGAGCTTAAAGCATCTATATCTAGTTAGACATTAGAATAGACACAACTTACCTCTAAATAAATAAAGACTCTCAAGCAAGATGTGAGTATTCTCAATAAAAGGTTGGATGATTGGGATTCACAAAGAATAAAACACCATCATCAACCTTCATCACCATATTTATAATTTTTTAAGATTAAAATAAGACAACAAAACTAAGGGTGAATGTTAATGCATTGACAAGAAAAGGACATCACCAAGTACCTTTAACATGGTGTCAAATTCCATTGGAGCAAGAACACCAAGTAACTCTAACATGGCATTGAATTCCATTGGAGTCTTGTTTTGTTCAAAGGGCTATTTTATACACAATGTAGTTAGCAACAAAACGTTTGCCCCCCATGGAGCACAATGCAACATCATTAGTGCAACAAGTTCAATTGCAAGGAGCAATATAGTAGAAGCTATAAATAAAGAAGCTCAAATCAACTTATAAGGCGAAGAAATGGGCTTGGCCATTAGTGAAACAATGTGAAAGGAAGAATATTGAAATGCTTTGTCTACACAAATATCTACAAGGCTAAACACTACTTATAACTAGAATCATATTAACTTTGTTGGAATATATTATATTCCTTGGAAGGTAATAATGTCTTTGTATTATGTCGGAAGTTGTCTACAATCTTATGTAAAAGAGTAATACATTTAAACCATAGTTATATGGTGTTGTATTTACTTGTGTAGAGAATTTGTCCATGGTATTGTATTAAGAGATGTTATTTTGGAGAATTATATTATCCCACATGCAATATGTGAGAGTAATTCCTCCTCATCTCTTAGTATATACAATATGTGAGAGTAATTCCTCGTCATCTCTTAGTATACAATAGGGTCAAGTGAGTCTCTACACAATATGTATTCTTGATGTAGTAGTGGCACTATTGTGGCACTATTGTACATCATCTATATTCTTTGGGGTATTTGTGCTTTGCTCTCTTGTAATATTGGAGAAGACATTCTAGAGATAATAGAAGAATACCTTCCCGTGGATGTAACCCATTAGGGTGAACCACGTATATTGATGTTCTCTTGTCCTTTTATTTTCCTGTTCTTATCTTTTATGATATGTTGTTGGTTGTTTAGATAGGTTAACTAGTTTAGCTTGACTCTACTATTCTAACATGGTATCAGAGCGGGTTGCTATGATCTAGTACCTTATATAGCTTTCAATCAATAATGATTATCATTTGGGCATTGTCATTTTGTTGTAGATTTGTTTTCTATCTGGTAGCCATTATGCTTCTCTTCAGATCTGGGCATATTTCTACATTTATTTTACCCTAACCCAATTTTTTTTTTTTTTTGGTACTGGAGGAATCGGTAACTGGGCGGTTTTGGTACTCTCGTGACATGGGGTCCATTCCCGTTGGCTGCCACTATAACCCCAGGTGTGTCCACACAGCCTGCAAGCATGGGGCACGAATAAGTTGAGGTGAGATTTGAACTTGAGACCTCCTTTACAACATTCCTTCATTTACACGGCACTTGCCAGTCAGTCTACACCCCTGCGGGCACCCTAACCCTAACTTGTTGTGTAAGAATTTTGCATAATTTTTTCAAGGGTTTCTTGATGTTTTGTTCTGTAGATCTACATGATTTTGGGGCTCTCCTCAAGGAGATCTTTCTTCCGATTATAAAAATGGCAGTTATAAAAAAGGGTTGTAACTTGGTCAGTTTTTACTGAAATTTTTATTATAACCTATTTTTGGAATTGGAATAGCCATTCTGGATCCACCAACGCGACCAAAATAGAAAACTAAGTATTTCTGGGCTTCATTTCGGTAATAAAAACTCCAATTATATAAAAGAGCCGTAACTTGGTCATTTTTACCCTTTTTTTATTATTATAACCTGTTTTTGGAATTGGAACAACCATTCTAGATCCACCCACGTGACCAGAACAGAAAACTGGGCATTTCTGGGCTTCCTTTCAGTAATAAAAATGACAGTTATAAAAAAGGGTCGTAGTTTGGTCATTTCTTACATGTTTTTGGAATTGGAATAGCCATTCTGGATCCACCTACGCGACCAGAACATAAGATTGGGATTTTCTGGGCACATTTTTTTCACAGGGTTGTAAGCGAAAGTTTCTCCTCTTTTCTTTACTGTGTTTCTAACTGTGCTTTTGTAGATTCAGATCGGTAAAGTGTAACTATTTTCAAATGCTTCACTGTTTTTCTGTCATTTTTCAGTATTAGGGTTTCTTATTTCTTGGCAAAATTTCACTCATTATGACTTTTGAAGTAGCTTCTGTTTCTGAATTAGTTGGTTCTAACTATCTTGCCTGGAAGAGAAAGACGATTGATGTTCTCAGGAGTAAGAATATTTGGAGGCTAGTTAATGGTGAACACAATACACCTACTACTGCTGATGATTTGGCTATATGGGAAGCTAAAAGTGATTAAGCAAGGGGGCTCATTAGTTAAACTGTTGCAGATAGTCTCCAGGTAAGTATTGAGGCAGAAGACAGCCTGGTTTAGGTATGGCAAATTCTTTCCTCTTTATTTGATAAATTTGATGATGTTTCTATATATTATCTTGAAAAGAAGATCTTTGACCTCGAACTTGCTAATTTTGAAAGAGTTGAGTTATATCTTGCTGAATTGAAAACTTTAAATGAGAAATTAAATAGTTGTGGTAAAGATTACAAGAAAACTGGCACTGCTCTTATTACTTTGTAGAACGTAAAATGCCATCTTGTTTTGATATGTTCATCCAAACTAAGAATAGAGCTCTAGAATTGTCTCAAAGTACTACGAAGCAAGCTTTTGATGATTTTTGTAAAGGATTGATCAATGAGCAAGAAAGTTAATTGTTTCAGGACAACTCTCACCTAATAAAGCTCTAACTGCACTTAATAAGAATCATAAGAAAAGTTTTAATAATGCTAAAGGTTATTGATGTTGTTGTCGGAGAAACCACAGTATCGAAATGACCAAGTCGACGTTTCAGATCCATATCAGGATTCATCATCAGGACAATGTTTTAATGATGAAGCCTGATATGGATCCAAAACGTCGACTTGGTCATTTCGATACTATGGTTTCTCCGACAACAACATCAAATGCTAAAGGTTCTAATCCTTCTAATACTAATTCTGGACATGCTTCTCATGCTTCTAATGAAAATAGTAAACAAAAGAAAGTGTATGATCCTTGTAACATTGTGGTAAAACTAACCATCCTGAAAAGAATTGTTTTAAAGCAAAACGTTTAATGACTAAAGCTAAAAAGAAAACCTCTAATGTCTGTCAAGTAGCATTGTGTGCATCTGTTGTTTTGCCTAATAATTCTTCTTCTAATGTGGAATGGATAATGGATTCTAGTGCATCTAAACATATGACTGGTGATGCTTCTTTATTTACTTCCTATGATAATCGTAAACACATATCTCAGAAAGTTTCTATAGGTGATGGTAAACAACTTTCCGTAATTGGTTCCGGTAATGTTAATGTTACTAATGGTCAATTGGAATATGTTTTTCATGTTGAACACATGCTCATTAACTTACTTTCTATTTATCGTGCTTGTAAAAAAAAGGGTTTACATTTGAAGCATGGCCTGACAAATATGTTCTTAAAGATATCAATCAAAATTTCAAAGTAGTTTCTTCTGGTCCTGTTGATCATACTACTGGTCTGTATAAATTTGCTGGTTTTAACTCAACTAAAAGACAACCTTTTTATTCCTATGTTGCCCACACTGATGAACAAAGTAAATTATGGCATGAAAGATTAGGTCATTTGAATTATGGTAAAATGCAATTGTTAACTAAAATGGTACATGGCTTGCCTCATATTTCTTCTACTAACGGTGTTTGTGAAGGTTGTGTTCTTGGTAAACATCATAGAGAAATGTTTGAGAAAGGTAAAGCTTGGCGTGCTAAAGAACCTTTGCAATTAATTCATAGTGACATTTGTGGTCCTCTTGAAGTTCCCTCTTTATCTCGTACAATCTATTTTCTTACTTTTATTGATGGCTTTAGTAGAAAATCATGGGTTTATTTCTTGAAAAATAAAAGTGAAGTTTTTTCAATATTTCAAAATTTTAAATCTTTGGTTGAAAATGAGTCTGGTAAGAATATTAAGGCTTTAAGATTAGATAATAGGGGGGAATTTGTTAAGAATGAATTTGAAGCATTTTTATCCAAACATGGTATTCAACACCAAAAGATTGTATCTTACACACCTCAACAAAATGGTGTTGCTGAAAGGAAAAATAGAACTTTAGTTGAAATGGCTAGATGCATGCTTTATTATAAAGGATTACATAAAAAAAATTGGGATGAAGCTGTAAGTTGTGCAAACTTTATTTTAAATTGAGTTCCTACAAAATCCGTTAAGCATGTTATCCCCGAGGAAAAATGGAATGGTCAAAAACCTGATATTACTAACTTTAAGGTGCTTCGTTGTGAATGTTGGGCACATATTCCTGACGATAAACATAAAAAGTTAGATCCCAAGTCTCACAAATGTATACTCATTGGTTATTCTGAGGATTCTAAGGCTTACAGGTTATTTGATACCTCTACTTAGAGTGTTATCATCCGAAGGGATGTTCACTTTGCTGAAGTATCTTCACCACCTGAGTCTGTCGAACCTCATGTTACATTGAATATCCCATTGTCTCCTGTTACTCCTATCTTCGTTTCTTCTTCTAGTTCTGTGCTTGTTGTTGATCCTAGTTCACCCTCTTCTTCAAGTATTCCACCTGAATGTACTGAAGCTGAAGAAACTTCTGTTTCCTCTAACCTTCCTGTTTGGGCCCGAAAAACTCTTGAATCTACAGATAGTGAGGTCGGTAACCATTCCGACCCTCATAGAACTAGATCTAACTTTCCCTTTATGACCAAATTTTTGGTCACAGATGATCCTACATCTGATGCTGAAGCTCAAGGTAAACCTCAATGGGAACAAGCTATGACTGCTGAGTATGAGTCTCTTATGAAAAACAAGACTTGGTCTCTTGTTCGTCTTCCTATTGGTAAGAATTTAGTTGGTTGTAAATGGGTTTATAAAACTAAGTTCACTGCAGAAGGACATAATGAAAAGTATAAAGCTAGGTTAGTTACAAAAGGTTTTAATCAACTTGAAGGTATAGATTATAATGAAACTTTTGCTCATGTTGCTAAAATGAATACGATAAGAACCATTTTATCTATTGCTTCATCTTATAAATGAGAAATACACCAAATGGATGTTAAAAGTGTTTTTCTAAATGGTAATCTTAATGAAGAAATTTATATGCAACAGCCTCCTGGTTTTATTCATGTTGAATCATCAAATTTAGTATGTAAATTACACAAGTCTTTATATGGTCCCAAACAAGCACCTAGGGTTTGGTATGATAAAATTGATACATATTTTTTGAAGAATGGTTTTAAGCCTTGTATATCTGATCCAAATCTGTATGTTCAGAACTTTGGTACTAATATTCTCATTGTTGTTTTATATGTAGATGATCTAATCATCACAAGCAACCAACTTACATTTATTCAAAATCTAAAAAGTGATCTTCAAAAGCAGTTTGAAATGACTGACCTTGGTTTATTGCATTATTTCTTGGGTCTTCAAATCTGGCATATGGCAGAAGCTAGTAGGCAATTTGATATATTTAACTCACAATTGACCAGATCTCTCTTTTGCCGTCAGTTTGGTTTCTCGGTTTATGCAACAACCTCATGAAAGTCATTGGTAGGCAGCCAAGACGATTCAGAGATATTTACAGGGGAAATTACACTATTGTAACACCCCGGTTTTGACCCCGTTTGCATTAAAATGTATATGATATATATATTGTAATTAATCATGGCATGGAGCTAAAGGAAAAATCCCCACCATCGATTTGACATTTTATTTTCCGGCGATTAAAAATCGTTGTCGATGGTATATCGTGCTATCCGACACAATATAATTTTGGCTTCATGTAAATATGCATTTTAATTAAAATACCCACAACCAGCTATGTCTATGCAACATTAAAAGAGATGGGGGCATGATTTCCTAAGGATAAGGAGGGGGAAATATTTAACCTTTGGGGCCAATAGGGAAAAACCAAATGTCAAAGGGAGAACCCATTAAACAGTCAACTACCTTTCTTGTCTCATTCACCCAATCATTTAATTCTGCCAAAAATTGGTTGAAGTAGTTATTGCATGGGGATGGGAGGAGTATGGGCAAGAAATTCGAATTTGGGAAAAACCATTTTCGGGGAAAATCAATTTTGACTTTTGGGGCAAGTAAACACCCAAAAGGCATTCTCATTTGGCCATACATCCACGTTCTTCATTTTTGTCCTCACGCAGGGAAGCTTGGGAGCTGTTTTCACCTCCACAATTTTGCCTGTGGTATTCTCTCCTTTACCATTTGGGATCCTAGGCGTTTTCACCATCATCATTCACGCACGTTGGGGCTCTCTCAAGCGGCTGGGAATTTTATGTGTGTGAAATTCGTTTTGGGTTGCTGTGTGTGTGTGTTTTCCCTCACATGGGAAGTCATTCTCTTCATTCTCCTAGGCCGTGGATTTCTTTTTTGTAATGATATGTGGTTGGGTTTCTTCCCCCAATGTTTTTGTTGCATTTTCCCCATTGATTTCCAAGATAAAAATTGTTTTTGAATCGCCCAGTGATTTGGAGATGAGACCACGTTCTCTTGGGTGTGGTTGAATTCGTTTTGACCATGTTAGGGCCAAAAAATCCTTGGGAAATTGAATTGCTGTTAGGGGTTGTTCTTACCCTCCTTGGCAATTAATTTTGGGGTCGAACTGTTTTCCTAAACCCAGAAATTGTGTATATTGTTGTGTATGCAATTGGTATTTGGACTGTGTAGGAGTAGAAAGGAGTTTGCTTAACAAACCTAGTGTTTTGCAGGAGCCTCATAGATAGAGCTAGACGAATGGATCTCTTCTCTACACCCCCTGAATAACACTGGAAGGGAAGTCATGGCCTGAGGGACTGTGCAGCAGAGAAGGGAATGATTCCTTGTGTTGGGTGTGTGTGGATGTCTTAGGAGTCAAGATAGTTCTGGTGTAGGCACCCTTAGCTCTTCAGTGAGCCCACTAGCTTAGCAGACAGTGCTTCGATCTCCTGATAACATGATAAACCCAACTTGTTGGCTTGGTTATGTGTTCTTGTGTACTCTTAGCCTGATAAACTCAACTGTGTTGGCTTGGCTGAATTTTGTGGTATCCTTGGCTATGTGTGAGCCTGCTTAGTTTCCTTATTCCTTGTGGGAATCATGCCCAACTCATGGGTGGCAGTGTTGCTGAGGGATTAAGGAGCACACTGGCCTATGGTTGGGTGGAACATTGCAGCGACATAGCTGGTTGCAAGACGAGTTTCTTCATGAGATAAGTATTATTGTCTATTTCATCTCTGCAAATTGTAGTTGTTGTTTAATGAAAATGATGAACATGCTAAATGCTTGAATGGAATGTAGCTGCTTCCATTGTATGATAAAGAATTACACATCTATGCATGTTTTACTTCAATGCATTTAAATTTTTATCATTGTATGTTCATGGGGCTAGTTTCCCGAGTAGATAGCAGCATCGGTAGCGTCCTCTTTGCCAGTCGGAGGGTTGGGGATGTTACAGTGTGGTATCAGAGCTCATGTTGCAGTATGGGCCTCAATGGGCCATGAAGAGCAGTGACATAGGCAGAATTAACCCCTATTGAGCACAGGCTAACAGGGAGAATATCAGATGACTTAAGCTGAGTCCATCCGATGCATCAAATGACTTAAGCTGAGTCCATCCGATACATCATATGACTTAGCCAAGTCCATCCGATAAAGAAACCAAAGCAGAGAGGAAATTTTGAATAATTTCCTAAGTTTGAATTGTTGACGATGGTCTCGGTTGGGTGGAGCCGAAGGTCTCGGCTGGGTTGAGCTGATACATCGGCTAACAACCCAAAACCCAACCGACAAGGCAACAGAGAGAAAATTTTTGAAATTTTTTCTAAGTGTCAAAATCATCGAAAGACGTTTGTTGAAGCCAGACGATATGTTGACTTGGTTTGATTGAAGGGCTGTCGATGAGTGTGGATGAGAAAATATGAAGGGATTCGACATGGCGGCAGGAAGAGGAAGAGGAGAAGAAAAAAATTCAAAATTTTTTCTAATTAAAGGAAATATCATGAAAAGCTTTCTGATGTCTCTCGGGAGAAGGTCTCCGAGGCGTCGAAAGAGAAAACAAGATCGATCCGAGGCGTCGAAAGAGAAAAGAAGATTGATCTGATAAGGCATCATAATACAAAGGAAGATTGATCCAATAAGGCATCGAAAGACAAAGAAAGATCGATCTGATAAGGCATCGAAAGACAAAGGAAGATAGATTCGATAAGGCGTCGGAAGACAAGGGAAGATTGATTCGATAAGCCATTGGATGAGTTGTTTGAAGTCCTCTGACACATCGGGTGAGAAACATGAAGTTTTGCCGATCAGATGGAAAAAGCCAAGTTTCCAGAAGTAGATTTTTAGCAGTTTTTAGTGGGATTTTTCAGTGGAAAAGCAGGATTCCAGTGGGATTTACAGGTGCTGAAAAGGTGAAAATAGCAGCGATCTTATGCACCATATTGTGTGAAAATCAAATATTTTCAACAACAAAAAAAGAGGGCGCTGCCCTCGACCTGCAAAGCCACAAGGGGCAAGCCCCCTTGACCCCCGTCATCCCTTGAGACCGTCGTTCTTAGTGAAAATAAAATTATGTGTTTTGACAAAGTTGTTAATATATGATGTTCCAATGCAGGTAAGTGATTATGAACTCATGAGATTTTTATGCATCTAACAATTGTGTTTATTAACACAGTTTGCAGAACTATAGTCACCCTCAAAGGCAACATTCCGCATAGAGCAGTTTCAAAAATTCATTCTTGGTTGGGCCAAGATGAGAATTGATGACATGAATGATGCACAGGACCCCTATGAGTTCGAGGAAGATGCTATGGGAGAAAATGTCAGAGTTGGAAATGAGGAGACAGAGTCCAATGGGAGGAGAAATCAAGAGACTCCCCCAGATATTGCAGCCACCATGAGGATCCTAAGGGTGGAGTTGCAAAGTTGCAGAGAAGACAATGAAAGGATGCTTAAGGCTCAAGAAGATCAAAATCAGATAAATGCAACTATATTGTAGAGTTTGACATATATCCAGGGATAGATAAACTCTTGGCATCAGACGGCTAATCCAGAAATAAGCAGGAGTAGCGCCAAGGAAGATTCCCATAAAAGGTCCCATGTCTCCCGGAAGGCTTCTAGGGACAGAAGGAATACTCCAGAATGAACTACCAGTGGGTGATCTGATTTTGAAAAACCCAGTGGGGATTCAAGCTCTGCATCTCGCATGAATAAGAGGAGGAGAGGTTACAAGAACAATTCATGAGATGAATTCAAAAAGGCAACGCCTCCTACTTTTAATGGTGAGGTCAAGATTAGTCAAGAAGCTGAGGCTTGGCTTCTTGGGATGAGGAAGTATTTCCAAGTTCAAGACTATTCTGGAAATATGAAAGCAAGGGTAGCTATATTCAATTTGACTGGAAGAGCATCCATATAGTGGGAACACCACAAACAAGTAAAGAAGGCTAATGAAAGAAGAATTGTGTGGAAACAATTCAAGAAATACTTCAAGCAGAAGTACCTCTCTGACAGGTACTATGATGACAAGATGAAAGAATTCCACGAGCTAAGATTGGGACCACAGACTATGGAAGAGTATGAAAACAAGTTCTTGGAACTGTTGAGGTATATCAGGTAGATCAAAGATGAAAAAGTGAAGATCTAGCATTTCCTGAGTGGATTGCCTCAGTCTTACAAAGACATAATTGAGTTTTATGAACCTAGAACTCTTGAAGAAGCAATAAGGAAGGCTAAGTATTGCTATGGGAAAAGCAAAGGAAAACCTGGTTATCATAAGACATGGAAGGAAAAAAAGAATGAGAAGTGTGACCAAAGGAAGAAAGGTTTCAAACCTTGTAACTTCAGGAATCAACAGAAGCAACAATCACAAGTTGAGAAGTAGCCAGCCAGAGCGATGGGAGAAAATCCTAGAGATCCACAGCAAAATAGAGAACCTCTCCAATGTTGGAAATGTGGAGGACCCCACATGCGCAGGAATTGTCCACTCGAGAATGAGAGTGCAAGGATGACTTACAACATTCAAGAAGCAGAAATAGTGGGTCAAGTAGCAAGGGTCATCCCTAGGATTTATGCAGCACTGGAGGACCACCAGGCAGATCACCAGTCAACTGTGGTTGAAGTTGCAGGTAAGATTGTTGAGCAGTCTGTTTCTATTTTGATTGAACCTAGTTCTACTCATAGTTACATTACCCCTAGAGTAGTGGAGATTTGTGCTTTTAAGAAAGTAAAGCATAACAAATCTTGGTTAGTTCAGCTAGCCACTGGAACCAAGAGAAAGGTTAGTGAAGTGGTAGAGAAATGTCTGTTTGTCATGAATGGATTGGTCACTTGTGTAGATTTGAATGTTCTACCACTTGGTTCCTATGATGTTCTCATTGGAATGGATTGGTTAGAAACTCACAGGGTAAAGCTTGACTGTTATAATAAGATTTTTGAATGCATGGATGAAGAAGGGAACCCAGTAGTTCTAAGAGGTATTCCAAAGGTGATTTCTATGAGGCGGGTTTTAGTAATGCAGTTTAAGAAGTTCTGTAGGAAAGGTTGTCAGTTGTATACAACTCATATTTTGGAGGCAATAGAAGATGAAACTCCTAGGCTGGAGGACTTTCATGTGTTGCAGGAATTCAGGGATGTGTTTCCTGTTGAGATTCCAGGGCTTCCTCCAAAGAGGGACATTGATTTCACAATTGAACTTGTTCCAGGAGCAGCACCAGTGTCCAAGACACCCTACAGAATGAGTACACCAGTGATGCTAGAGCTGAAGATGTAATTGCAAGAGTTGTTGGAGAAGAAGTATAGCATGCCAAGTGTGTCTCCTTGGGGAGCACCAGTTCTGTTTGTGAAGAAGAAATATGGTACACTTAGGTTGTGTATTGATTACAGACAACTAAACAAAGTCACTGTGAAGAACAAATATCCTTTGCCTAGGATTGATGACCTCTTTGATCAAATGAGAGGAGCAAATGTATTTTACAAGATTGACTTGAGGTCTGGTTACCATCATGTGAGAATCAAGGATGAAGACATTCACAAGACAACCTTCAGAACAAGGTATGGACATTATGATTTTGTAGTGGTACCATTTGGTCTCACAAATGCACCAGCTACATTTATGTGCCTTATGAACAGTGTCTTCAGCAGTTATTTGGATAAGTTTGTTCTTGTTTTCCTTGATGACATTCTTATTTATTCTAAGAATGAGGAAGAGCATGAAGAGAATTTGAGATTGGCATTGCAATTGCTCAGGGAGCATCAACTATATGCAAAGCTGAGCAAGTGTGACTTCTATAGAGATAGAATTAAGTATTTGGGTCACATTATCTCAGAAGAGGGTATATCTGTGGACCCTGAAAAGATTGAAGCCATTATGAATTGGCCTACTCTAAGAAATGTGACAAATGTAAGATTTTTTATGGGATTTGCAGGATACTACAGGAGATCCATTGAAGGATTCTCCAAAGTTGCACATGCACATGCCATCACTGACTTGTAGTGGTACTATTGTGGCACTGTTGTACATCATCTATATTCTTTGGGGTATTTGTGCTTTGTTCTCTTGTAATATTGGAGAAGACATTCTGGAGATAATAGAAGACTACCTTTCCATGGATGTAACCCATTAGGGTGAACCATGCATATCGACGTTCTCTTGTCCTTTTCTTTTCCTCTTCTTATCTTTTATGATATGTTGTTGGTTGCTTAGATAGGTTAACTAGTTTATCTTGACTCTACTATTCTAACAAACTTATGCATGATCTAGTTTATTAATAACATTGAGATCGGACATTATGGGGTCAAATTCAACCATTAGTCCAATCTCAGTACAAATTTTGAATGTCTTCAATTTAAGCCCATCTCATAAAAGGATTATTTGTATTCACTGGCCTTGCCTTCGAATTTCCTAGTTTTCCTCTATGTTTTGTTAACCACTTCTAATATGTAACTATCTAATTCAAAGAATTACCTTAGTGTCTCATTTATACCCTTACTAAATACCATACACTAGAGAGTGGCATAACATTGATATAAAATACAATACAAGTCATAAATTTCTGTAACTTTCAGCAATTATACAATGGAGATAATTCTTCAATAATTTGGAAAGAAAGTAGTCACTTCTTGAAAGCATAGTCCCTCAAAACAGATCTCTATTTCACTTATATCATGTACATATACTAGCAATTCCCCCCCAAAAGGTGCAAAAATACGTCGATAAGTTACATGTCCAGTTTAAAAAATAGTTACAGTTAACCAATAAAAAATACCTTTTATTAAATGTTAAAACTGGTTAAAGTTATTTGAATTTTGAGAAGTTAATAAAAAAAACAAAATTTTATAAAACTTTTATGTACACGTGTTCCTCCAAATATCTTATATGGATGTGAAGTTTGGTGTTGCAACATTTAGAGAGAAACTTGAGGAAAAGCGAGCAAATATAGAAGCATTTTTTGTAATTAATAATCTTAAAATAAAAAACACAGACCTTATCCAATCCTTCTTAGAGACATTATTGCAGTGAAAGTCACTTAAAACTAAAAAAAAATGATGGTTAAAGATGTTGATTTTTACTTAAACCATAAGACAATAGAGGAGACACAATTTTACAAATATAAATGCTATTCCTAAAATAAAAAAATTGATAGACAATAGAGAGGACACAATTTTACAAATATAGATGCCATTCAAAAGACCAACATAACTAAATTTAATATAATAATTTCATATCAAAGTTTGCATGTTCTGCCTCACTTCAGTTAAAATTTAGGAATGGGCATGATAATGCTGATTTGTTTTATGGAAGAAAGTAGAGACCGACAAAATTTAAATTTATAAACAAACCATTGGAATTGCCATTTTCATCAGTAAGTTACTGAAGATATGAATTTCAACATTTTGCTACTAGTTGTTTGTATCATTAGATTAGTTATGACTTTTCTACCTAGAAGATACAATAATGGGGGGTGTGTGTGTATTGTTGTTTGGTACCATAGTTAGCAGTTTTAAGAAGTTTCACATTTGAGCCTTTCACTGAAATGAAAACCTCATCATTCGACTAAACCCAGGAAACAGTTGAGACCACAGTGTGAGGATATGCAAGATTGACAACTTTACTTTCTTTCAAACACAAGCAAGGTAAACAAGTCTTTGAAGACATATCTAGAACCAAGAGCTTCAATTGTATAAATCTTTCTATGCTGGCAGCAACATACATGATCAGTGTAGATAACTATGTCAATGTAACCAGAGGCTAAACAACTATTTAAATGTAATCAGAGACAGTGGATATTAACATGTAGCTTAGGCTGAACAACTATATAAATGTAATTAGAGACATTGGAGATTAACATGTAAGTTGTATCACCACGATATTGTAATATATATA